>BLKR01003837.1:0-129015 GCA_011170035.1 Teleogryllus occipitalis
AAGATGCATTCAAAGGGCTTTCAGGTTCTTGTTCTCTCTCTCCCACACCCTCTTTCGCAATCACTTCACATCTCAATTTTATATGCTTTTAATGATGCCTTCTGCTTGACATAATCAGTTCCCATCTTCTTCCTCGGTGATGTGATGGAAATTTTTTATTCCATATTATTTCATCTCTTCAAATTGTTATTCCTTTTTTTCATTCGGTTTTCCTGTAATAAATTATTCTTTATATTGTTCTTCGCAGCAATCCTTTCAATTTACTTTCAGTATTTCACCACAATTCTTTGTTGTCTCATTCTTCATCTTTGTTACTTTATTCTTATTTTAGTACTTGCATTTCTCCATCCTCGAAGTTCTGACGCGATGAGCTTCTTCCTTGGAGGGCTTCTGAAACCCTTCATGAGTCTTCTGCCACGTCACCCCTTTATTCCGGTCTACTCAGCAGTTGAACGACCTTTTCCTTGTTGTGACCATCAAAGATTGCTTGTTTGTCCATACGGTTTCAATGCCTTAGTGTCATGGTTCAGATGTGGTGATTACTAAATTACAGTTTTCATTCGTGCCTTTAATAATCGTAAAAGTTTTATAAGCCTAATACATTTTGTAGATTAACTTTGCAAGATATAATACAGTCGTGGAAAAGGACCAACAAAATTATTTACTTTATGGAAAAGCATATAACACCACATTCTCAATAGATTTTGTAGTTTTTCTTCGCGGTTGTTGGGAGGCGTTTTATTTCAGGTGAATATTTACTGTTCATGAGTGAATATTTTTTTGTGAACAATGAGAGTCGCATTGATATCATTACCTCATTTTGTTTACGACTTAAATCTTGGCAAAATTAAAGTTCAAACTCCCAAGGCTTGGGTTCATCATTTTTAGTTAAAAACTCGTGTTGGGCACTCAAGAACATGTAAGTGAACAACCATGTTATTCGACGTAGAAATCCATTCTTTGCTGCATATATTTAAATATTATAGCCTATTAGCAAGAGAAAATGTACATATATAATAAAGCTATTTAATCATCGTAATGTAAAATGACTCTTTAATATGCTAACAAGCGATAAAATTAATCCGGTGATTGAAGTTTTGGGAACAAACACAAATTACAGTTAATTTTATAAAACAATCTTCAACTATATATAATGCAGAGTTATATAAATGAGGACGAAATTGAACTATAATTTTACCTACATAGCTGCATTAAGTAAAGAATTTATCCAAAATCTACATTAAACTTTAGAAGTGCGGTTTTCCTTATATTCTAAAATTTAGAAGCATTGGTTTAAACCATTCACTATCTAGTAAAATAACTGTAAGTAATTAAATGAATGTTAAGAATGAAATGAAATGTTTCTTAGCTGCGCTGTCTCTTCTGAAATTTAAAGCATTATTTGTATATTTTGTCATAGCATGCTTGTTCCACAATATGCATAAACATGGAAATTGCAACATTCATCATTTGACAATCACCACATATCTTGCATTCCCGGCTACAACTCGCAGTATGCATTCTTGAGGCCACTTTTTCCCTCCTTTCATATCTTCTTGTAAGGAGGGATAGCGCTGATGTCCCATGGGAATTTTTAATATTCTCCATCCACACATATCGTATTTACTGAAAACCTTATTCATTTCGGCAGTGCGATGAAATATTTCATACGATATAAATTTGTTATAAACATGTAAAATTGCGTACTTAACTATTTACAAAAACAAATTACTATTTATACACTAATTTTATTGTAGCTTCAGAAATAAAATATTTTTTTCATTATCAGAAAGTTGGAGTAAAAGAATAAAGAACACATTCAACATATTAAGAACAATTTGGTCATGCATATGCTTACATAACAGAGTAAACAGGCTCTTCTGTCAATACGCATCTAAACATTGAAATATTTTCCGACAAAGTGAAAGAATGAAATTTAAACAGACAGAAAATATAATAAAAAAAATAAAATCATAACAATTTTGAGTTTTTGTTCGAATTTCAAATAAAACAATTAATCTGGGAACTTGAATTATTATACGTTTAATGAGAAAATTTGAAGAAAAGATTTCTTTAACATTAATTATCCTTGCTCTGACACAATACTCTTGGCCATTCTGCATTTCTAATAACCATATACAAGTTAATTTAAAGTATGAAATTGCAAAGCAGTGTACAGACGATTGAAAATTGCCTTTGGGCCTGTGAATTCCGAATTCTGTTTTGCTTCAGGTGCCATTTCTGTGAAAATAAATTTAAAAATCACTATGTTTTTGGAATTATCAACGAAATATTATGCCATATTGTTGAAACTTGAGTTTGAAAGTAACGAATAAGGAACGGAATTCCATGTAAATAAATATTTTTATATGAACAAGATAGCTATATTCAGTTATATATTTTAGAGTTGACCAGACATTCTGAAACAATTAGCCATTTTTTATTTTACATATTTATGCACTGTGTCATATTTTACAAACAACTTCATATTTCATTTTAATATATTTAATCTTCGGAAACAAAACATTTCAGATGCAATAAAAGTTTCTGAAAACATCCATCTTCTTCTTCTTCCTCTTGTTCTTCCTCTCTTCTTCCGTATTCTCGGAAGTAATTCCAATCACCCACGTGCTTGATCATATATTCTAGACCCCATGCGTAACTCCATCGAAATCTAACAATTTATTTTTACAGAACATAGTCGTTCCGCATTGTTGGATTTGGAGGGGAGGGAGTGTATTCTTTAATTTCCCCCCCTTTCGGTATCCATCATTGGCTTTACGGTACTACTATTTACTTGAGAACCGTCTCCTCTTAAATATTGTATATGCAACGAACGTATTTTTAATTTTGAATAAAATTCTTGTGTTTCTACGAATGCAACTTTTGTTTAATTACAAAGTTGTAAAAAAGTAGAAGATAAATTCAAGATTATCTCAGACTTGGCGAAAACTAGTGTAGAATTACTTCTAAAGTGATAGAACTTATCTTTCAGCCACTGCGAATTTATTTTAAGAGACGATTGACGATGGTCTGTGCTCGGAAAATGCTTTTGAAAAGCAATTTTATACACTTTATTAATTTTTATATTATTTTCTATTTTTCTTGCATACGTTAGAAAAAATTAAATACATTATGTACATATTTAGCTTTTTTGTTACAATAAATTCAGTTCCCTTATGAAATACTGCCTTATAATAGAATGAATAGTTAAGAGTAACTTTCTTAAATATTCGTGACCGCATGATTGTGTCACGATGACCGCATGATTGTGTCATGATGAAGCTTATGACTCTTGAGACGCCAATCGCTCGATGAAAATCTCACGCCAAAATAGCGCAATAAAGGTTATGATCATAGTCGCTGTGCAACAGTTGGTGTTGGGTTCATCAATTTGCAAGAAATTTAATTTATAAGTTAAAAGCTCGTGAAAGAATTAAAGTATCGGAACAGGAGTTTCGTTGCTGTATTTGTGTAGAAAAAAGAGAGACTTGAAAGTTTAAAAACAGCAACATTTTAACCGACCCGCTGTTATTCGGAAATTGTTATTGCCAACTAACCACCAACACTTGTGTGTTAAAAGTGAATAGATTAATGAAAGAAAAAAATAGTCATGAGGTGTTTTCTTCTAAACAATTATATATCTCGAGAACGAAAGATTAGACGCGAAATTTAGCAACTCGTTTGGTCTTGTTTTATAATACCTTTAAAATAAGACCTATAAAATAACCTATAAAAAGACCTATAATACCTTTAAAATTACGAATTTAGAAAATTAACAAAACAAAGGTAAAAATATACAAAGTTTAGGATTTTGCTTTTATATGTCTGCAGAGTTCTCAAGGATCCCCATGTCAATAGTTTCCAAGGGGTCGAAAATTCTCAAAGAATCATTTTGTACAAGTTATAAATGTATTGCTAAATGTTGCGCAAGTGTTAAATAAACTGATATTTAGACATCAACCCATATCTGTCACTGCACACTCACTAAGATTTTACGGTAATACTTCAAAAAATACCATTAATTGTTACGTTATCAGGTATTAAATTGGAAATAATTAATGTTATGTTAGAGTAGGGGTCAGCCACTCGCAGCGGGTCACTCTCATCGCGAAGGGCTTCTAGAGAGAACTGTCATTTTCGAAACTAAAAATTCGTTTCATGCTATCGTTTCTCTTCCCAAGTCGCTGGCGCTGCATACAAAATTCTACTTTGTTTTTAAAGTTGGTGAGGATGTATGACCGAACGTGTTTGGCAACCTGTGTGATAGACCGATGAGGTGAATAGAACACGTCACAAGTCCTTCCTCTGGAGACAAAATAGATCCGCCGATCGCATCCCCTACTTCTCAGCCGAGGAACTCAAATAGCGCGGTGCGAGTTCCGAGAAGCGATGCAGTCCTCAGCGACGGCATCGACGTCGACATCGACACCGACGCGGATGCCGATGGGGGCGTCTCCCCCGCGGGGCGACACCTTCGCAGCCACCCTCCCCACCCGTCCCCACCCTTCCACCCCCACCCCTATCTCATCACTCGCACCTCACGCCGCTGCACATCCCCTTCTCGCACTCCTGCTCCCCCCACGACCCCCTGTTCTCTCTCACCTTTCCTAACCACCCTCACACATCCTCACAACGTTCCTTCCCTCCCTAGCAACTTTTACGTGCACCTACTCATTCCCTCCCCGCCTGTCAAGATCGTCCCTTTCCTTCCTTTCATCACCTCAATTACCCCCACCTCGCCCCATCGTCTCCTCGCCACTTCAATCCCCTCCAACTCCTATCCGTTCGTCATGTCTGCCTATTCGCCACCTTTCTTCCATTTCCACCCCTATGCCATCACTCGCACCTCACGCCGCTGCATATCCCGTACGTACCCTCATCCCTTCCCCTCCTTTCCCAACTTTCCCTTCCGTCCTCGCCTATCTTCAAACGTCCATGTCCTTTTTACACCCACGTATTCCCTCCCCACGTATCATCACCTATTCCTTCCCTCCTCGCCTATCCTCACAACGTCCCTTCCATCCTTGTCCTTTTTATACAGATGCATCCCCTCCCGCTCATCATCGTCCCTCTCCTCTTTCATCACACCACGTATCCCCTTCCCTTATATTGGCATCTATCCTCACAACGTCCTTCTCTCCGTTTCCTTTTTTACACTCACGCATTCCCTTCCCGCCTATCCAGTCATCGTTCTTTTCTCCCTTACATCACATCCTCGCTTATCCCCACTCCACTCCATCCTCTCCTCTCTTTGTCAGTTCCATTCCCTCCAATCCTTCCCGTTCGTCATCTCTCCCCTCCTGGCCCTATCATACGGTGTCCTTCCCCTGCCCGCACAGCTCCGTCTTCCCGCGCCGCCCCTGTGTGCGGAGGCAGTCGCCCCGGGGCAAATATTTGCCAGCGCCGCCGCCGCCGCCGCCGCTCGGCAGGTGACGCGTCGCGCCCGCAGCCTCCCTCGCGCCGTCGCGGATCCTCCCCCTCTCCTCCCCTCCCCCACCCCTGCGCGTCATCACCGACGTCGCTGGCGCCGCCGAACGCCTCCAGCCTTCGCCGGGAACGCGCCTCTCCGAACGAAACTTTCGTCAAGCTGCCAGGCGGATCGGGATGAGTGGAATGTAGAGGAGGAAACTTCATAACCAAAATGTTTTTCAATTGTGTATTTTCACCTTATGTGTAGTACAGCTTCAAGCAACATAAATTACATTACGTAAATAATTTAAAATGGGGGGGGGATACAAAATTGAAAAAAATTCAAATCGGGAACGCATTGTAGTAACTTAATTGTGAATGTAAGAATAATTTTTATGTGAATAAGAAAAATGATCCTGAATACATTCTTAAGTGATGAACAATAAAACTAATACAGAAGCCTGTAGTATTCAACGAGAACGTTTCCTACAAGACATATTTTCAACTGGCATGTTATTCTCAAGTAAAATACGAAAATCCGTCGATAGGAATTCGACTTGTGATCCATCTTCGAGAACACCGTTATGTGCCCTCAAATGGAATTAATTGCTTTCAGTCTGAAGTATTGATGTTAAAGTTTCACGAAATTGTGAAAGAGATTGAGGTCGTAGTGCCCACAAAAACTAAATTCGCCAAAAAATGTAAAAGAAGGTCAAGATACCAATTCGTAGAATATAGTCTAAGGAACGTAACTCACTTGCCCTAGCCTACAAAACAGTTTTTTTGAAAAATATTAAGAATTAAAAGAAGAAATGCACCATTTCGGATGTTTGTTCAATGTGCCATGAAACAGATGTGTTGCGGATTGCATAGAGAAACAGTCCCGTTCGTTCCAATGATTCAAATTTTAAATTTTACGAAAAACATCTATCAAGAAAAGATTTATTCAACCGTCAACACACTTTTCGATGGATACAATAATATTTCACTTGCAAATACTTTATCACGTAACTGACAAAAAGACTCTAAAAAATAGTTTAATTTCACGTAATAATATAATGTTAGTAAATCGAAAAATTATTAATATTAACTGGTATTCCCAAGTGTGTTGTTTTTACTGCTTTGCGTCAAAATGTCGTCGTCGGTCACAAATGATAGTGACTACACACTCAAGAGTGACTTGTGTGGAATCACAGCATGGAACGCTTCTGCTTAACCACGAAACCACAGCTCTGCACCGGTGCTATGGCCAGCGGTCCGCCGCCCGCACCGATCAGAACGCAACGAGGCCTCTCGAAAAGATGCAACCGCGCATCACGGAACGAGCGCACCGTGGCCAGCCCGCAGCCCACTGGCTCTGTGACGTCCCTGTTGTGACCGCGGTCGCCGTTGCCTCGCCGCCCACCGTCTACCGACTGTGGAATCGCTTTCCTCGTCATTTGGTCTAGTCTCGCGCCAACATATGGTCGCTTTCACGTTAAGTTGAACAGCTATATATTAACTAGCCTGTGCAGGGTACTTTTTTTTCTTCGGTTGATTTATGTATGTACTATGGTCGAGAAAAATTGATATAAATGCCAAAAACAAAAATTGTGAGAAACAAAAAAACTGACTGAATTTCATGTTTCGCTATCTTAGTGTCAGACTAACGGAACTACACACACGAAATCTTTTCCGGGAGTCAATTAAATATGACATCTTTTCTGTTCCTTTGACTCTAATAAGATATATAATTTTATAGATACGTTAAGCTCAAACTTCTATACTAACGTACCTAAAGATACATTTGTTTGCTCCTAACATGCAGAATGAAGTAGTGTTGTTGTCGATTGTAACAAAATGGAATGGTTTTGGAACCCAGATCCAATAGCGTTGTATTGTTCTAGGGAAGAACATCACTTTGACCCGAAAGAGTGCAAATATGTAATATTGACACTTAGATTCATATGCTTGACTATTCTACACCTCATTATCTTATTTACCTGATACATTACATGAGTCATTCACTTCGTCTCATTCGTTATAAAATCAAAAGTTTTCCTTGTAAATATTAAATGCGCTACCGACATCACTTTTCCATATTATGTAAACGTGGTATGTTAAACATGTTAATGAAGATATCTCACTTGAATAAAGAAAAGTGAGCTAAACGTACATTAAATTGAAGAGATGTTGGATGATTTAGTTTCCTTTCGTTGCCATGAGCAATCATGGGCCGTTTTCTTTCCAATATCTTACATTTAATTTATTCTGAAATTAATCTGACATGTATTTGACCCCAACCAATCCAGCCGATTAATCTACGTTTCTTTTTTTAATTAATTTCTAACTAATTTCGTAGAAGAATTTTCAAAATTTTTGAAGGCATGCGATTAAACTTTCCCTCTCACATTGTGCAGCATGTTTTCAAATATGCTTGTTAGTTCACAAGATGGTTGAACATTACATAATCATCTTGTATTGAAAAATCTATTAAATATTTGGTAATTATTATTTAATAATTAACCCGCGCACCATTCCTGCTTGTTTATATCAAGTACTATACCTGGGGTCTTTTTGAATCCCAAGCTTTTGAAATCTGGAAATGGTAGAAATGAACGTGTACGGTAGGTGTACCACAAAAAGGTTGTAAATAATTGATTTTATATAAGAATACATTTTCTAAGTTATTTTCAAAAATATAAATATAATTTATTCATATTAAATATTTCATATAAAGAATAACTTCCACCGTACTTAGCCTCCATTGTGGATTCATAATGCTTGAGAAATATTTATAAGAGTTTGTTGAAGTCATTTCGAGATAAATTAATTATGAGAAAAAAATTGACGGTATCAGACATTTTTTGAAGTTCATGACAATATATTTAAAATGAGAACGGGAAAATTACAGATTATACCATACAGACAAAACGGTGTCATGTGCCGAAAATAATTAATTACTCTCTCATAAAATTGGGAAAATTTGTGAAAATGGTTTGGCACCTGATTAATAAGTGATATCTAGAAGGCCGAAATTATCCTGGAAATATTCAGGAAAGTATTAACAAGTTAATGATCGTGGGGTCGAAAAAGACCCCAGATATGGTACGAGGGTTAATGATCTTGTTTTGGGGATATATGCTTTTAATCGATAATCTGGTCGCAGAGAGATTCAGATCTCAGATCTCAAGGAGTGGGCGAGCCTATTTCCAAAGGGTAGGGCTCCTCCAAGGCTCCATGCCGCCTTGGCGCTGGCAACCGCCACCTGGACGGGCGTGGACCCACCTGCGGCCGCCCGTCCGCCCTCCAGCTACGCATTGCGCCCACATCGCCTCCGCTCCACCCCGCTCCGCCTCGCTCGTCCCCTCCACGCACGTCCTCTCCCCGCCCGTCCCCCTGGCCGGCGCACGCGACAGGGCGTAATTGTGTCCCGGCGTGTCGCTGTCCCCGCTTTCAACCCGCTCCCATTCGAGTGCGTGATGCATGGCGCCCGTGAGTTACCGCCCGCGCGTGCGGGCGACGCGTCGACGCCGCCTCCGCTGCCTCCGTCCCCACCGCCACCGCCACCGCCACCGCCACCGCCACCGCCACAGTCACCGCCACCGCCACCGCCACCGCCACCGCCACCATCGCCACCGCCACCGCCACCACCGCCACCGCCACCATCGCCACCGCCACCATCGCCACCGCCACCGCCACCATCGCCACCGCCACCGCCACCATCGCCACCATCGCCACCATCGCCACCATCGCCACCACCACCACCGCCGCCGCCATCGCACCTTCCTGCCGTCGTAATCTCCTCGCTACTCTCAGTGCCTTCACCCCTACCACTGACATTGCCATCACCACAATCGTTTCCTTGCATGTTACTATCATCATCACCACCAACACAAATTCATCTTGACGCTTCCCTTAGTGCCTTCACTCCTCCCATTGATATGGCCATTACCACGATCGTTTCCTTGTGTTTCTATCATCACCACCAACACAACTTCATCTTGACGCTACACTCAGTGCCCTTACCCCTACCACTGACATTGCCATCACCACAATCGTTTACTTGCATTTTACTACCATCACCACCAACACTTCATCTTGACGAAGTTGTGTAGGTGACATCTTCCGAATGCAACTGTTATTTCATTGCTATTGCCAACACCACCGTCACTTTTAATACCACGGCCAGAACATCATCACCAATACTGCAACCTCCGTAAGTACCAGTTCAACTTCGTTTTCATTATCCGACTTTGCCACTGTCACGTAATGCCCTTCAATGGCACCCTTACCGTGACCATCACCATCGTCTTTATGATCGCTGTTACCGATATCTTAAGAGTCCCGTCATCGTCTCACTTATCGTCACCGTCAATCTTATTGTTTCCGTCAGCCTTATCTTTGACAACCTCATTTTCTCTCTCACCCTTATAGATAAGATTTTATTGTTAATTCTGCAATTAAGTGTAGTAACTTGGTGGAAGAATATTTTAACCTTACATGCATTAAACTTCTATTCACTAAGAAAAAGTTACACATAAAGAAGTTAATTAAGAAAATAATAATAAATAGTACATAACATCACCACGCTAACCTTACTCCACTTCACTTCACTGCACAACACTTACAACACAACACAACACTGTGACGCATTTCTTTCGCATTCCCTTCCCTCCACTTCACTTCATAACACTACACTGCGCTGCACTACACTGCACTGCACTGCACTGCACTGCACTGCACTAAATGAATAATAATGAAATGATAGCAATAATAATAAAGGTAATAATAACAATACTACTACAACTGATATTTATACTAACAATTAAACAACTTACTTTGTAGGATATACTACTAATTTAACAGTGGAAACAACATTGATACATATAACATAATATATAATTAACTAGAAAACTAATTTATTTTTAAACTTTCTCAAGCTTTGAGGAAAGGGTTCTAAGATAGTCACAGGCAAACTGTTCCCGTCTCTAATTATTCAGTTTGTAAATGAAAATTTCCCGACATTCCTTTTCTGTTTTCTTTCCTTAATTTTATGCATGTGATCCGTTCTACCAAAGTATGAGGTTTTCCTAAACGACGGTGTATTTCATTCCAAGCAGGATACCCTGTGTATGCTTTGTACATAGCATAGAGTCGCAGCTTCATCCGCCTCTTTTCAAGTGATTCCCATGCACCTCTATTTTTTGATCCTCTGAAAGTAAATGTCGATGCTCTGCGCTGGACCTTTTCTAGATTACCTTGTTACGATATTCTGTACGGGTCCCAACATACCGCGCCATATTCTAATACGGGTCGGACTAGTGACATATAAGCTAATTCTTTACTTCTCACTGTGCTCTACTTTAGGATCTGCATGACGAAATGTAGAGATCTCCAGGCTTTTCCCACAACGAAATTTACTTGATTTTCCCAGCTCAATTTACTATCTAATTGAATTCCTAAATATTTGCAAGATGTGACTGTAGGTATGACTTTGTTGTTCAATTTGTACATATTTGTTATATTTTGCGTCATCCTGTTGTCTCCGTCACCATTAACTCTTCCGTCACTGTTAGTGTTACATCCGCTGTGACTCTTACCGCTGCCCATTCGCTTACGAATGCCGTAAATCTGACCCTCTGATCCCCGCCTTAATTCAAATTCACCAATATTGATTTTATCATTTCCATCGCCACGATACGCATTACCACATCCTGCCATTACTCTAAGCCCAATCCTCTTCGGCATCCGACTAAGGGATAGACTTGTTACCTATACCTCTAATATTCCGTGTTGCCTCGGTCGCCAACGTCGCTGTCGTCGCCGCCGTCACTACAGTCCCTTTCACTGCCTCTTCTATCTCCATGACCACCACTGTAGCCTTCACACTGACGCTGGTGGGAACGGTCTTGTTCGGGCGAGGGTATAATTGCTTTGTGGTGCTAAAGGAAGGGTATGAGCCACCGGCGTGGGTTTGGAGACTGAGTTGGTAGCGTAGGGTACAAAGTTAGTTATTTCGTTGCCATGTTGGGTTCAGATTTCGTGGAACTGAATGAATGATTGAATGTCTACTAGGAAAAGCCTGGGAGATTCGAGAGAAGTCTTTCATGTAGAGAGGACCGCAAACCAAAATAATTGAATAAAAGTCTATAAAGGTGGATCGATTAGATTACATGCACTCTCTGTAATAACTGAGAATAGTGTAACTAAGTTAAAAACGTTTCATGTGAAAATTATTAAATTTTCAATGCAGGGCACCACTGAAATTTATCCGGTTACATCAATTCTTTTGAAAAGGAGCCAACATCAACATTTAATTGCATATTGATTTCACCGTTACATCACAGTATTATGATTTTTTTCACGCCCACTACTTGTGTAATATAGATAAAATATTGTAATATAGCAACAGGAAAATGGCGATTTGTCTGCAGAAAACTGGTATTGTAGGTCCATATTATCAAAAACATGTAATTCTTATTCCAGTGTGTAGTAAATAACTTCCTCTAACACGTTCTGTTCTAACACTAGTGGTGCTACAGAATGGCACAGACTTTCTCGTACTAGTTAGTTTTCTAATTTCTTTGGTTTCTGGTAGATTTTCGGTCTTACAACTTACTTTTACCAGCTATTTTTTTTTCAGAATGTTAGTAGTTTTCATGTAATTTTTCGTGAAACAAACGCAATTTTGAAAACAAGATTTTATCAAAATCGGCTTCAAACCGTTTCTTTTTTATTAGTTAGTTCAAAGAACAAAATTCGCGTGAAAAATTGCCCAGGTACGATTTTTGTTAAACTCTCTGAAATTTAGAAAATTTCATGTTGCAAATAACGCGAAACATTATGTGCTGTTATTGCACTACTAGTTAACTTCGTTTGCTAATATCTAGATGCTTATTTGTTTATATTGTTATCACACCTTTCAGAATCTTAGATACTATAAAAGTTATCGATGTATGAAGTTTTAATTTAATAAATTATTTTTTTTATTTGTACATTATTACTAAGAGTAAAAAGAGAAGTATCATTGTAATTTCGGCATTTGAGCCAATGTGACCAGCTAACCTATGATCCAAATGGAAATAGTGTGCAAAAAGTATCCTTAGATGAGCACGATGAAAATATTATGAGAAAATGTCATGTGAAAGTAAATCGTGAATCTTTTTTCATTGATCACAAATTCGTCATGGTGGCCACGAGATTTGAATCTCTGGCTAGAGGTGGTAAGATTGGCTAGAGGTGATAAGAGGTGGTGCTTGTCGCTACGCAACAGGTCACTTTGTAGAATAAGGAGAGCTGAGGGAATAAGCATAGAAGCGAGGCAAAAGGAAAGAGACAAGTCCCTCCATCGAGAGCAAGTATAAGCCGCACAACTTTTCTTCACAATGGCCTATCTTCCCCCTCGTTTATACAATAAACAGTTGAATGTAAAAGCTTGCAGCGACCTCTGGTCACATTCCAAACACATCATTGTCGGTGCGAAACAGATATTTGCAGATGCAGGCAACATCTGTTACGTTTTTCTCAAAAAAATTAAGAAAATCTAATGAAAGGTTGAGGCATATTCAGGTCCTTAACAGGAGTCATCTCGAAATCCTACAAAGGTAGGAGAATGTATGAGAACGGTGAACGCAAAATTACTGAGAAAGTTTCAAAGGTACGTGAGTGAGATAAAGGAAACTTGAGACAATGTATACTGAAACAATGCCCACACACAACTGCTTATAAAATTATTGGGCATTTCTATGTAACCCGTTCCGAATTTATGTTTTAAACATGGGCGCCAGGAAAAGATTACGTTAATATTATTAAAATTAATGCTTCAACCGTTATCTAAATAAAATCAATATCCCGCTAGCTGGGTCGATGGGTTTCGTTAAAAATAATCGCTATTACCTACTAATTGTCGATTATCCGTTCTGCCATCTATACAGATTGGCGAGCAAACTGAAAACAAATTATATATATATATATATATATATATATATATATATATATATATATATATATATATATATATATATATATATATAGCTACTTATTAGCTGGAATTGGCCAAATGAAAATCGTTTGTTCTATTTCAAAAGAAACTTATGGTTTATTCTCAATGTCAGGCAAAAATATGACTTGAAAAATTTGTAACAAATAAAGAATGTTCTTTTGGTCATGAGCTCTTTCGAACCTTATCCTGCAGTACCCATCTTGCGCGCACTTGAACGAGGGCGCCACGAAGAACCATTTTCCTCTTCTTCTCGGTGACGAGAATTCCAAAGTCCAAGTACCAGATTCTTCTCTCCTGCTCTTGCACAAATGTTCTCGAGTCACTGATCCTCACCACCTCAAATACTTGTATTCTAATTCAATTTACTTCGCGATAGTTCCCAGTTATTTCTGATTACGCGACGAGAATGTTAAAGTTCAGCAAACTATCATTTACTCAGAATTATTCCAAGTCATGTTGCTTTCAATTTCATTCGAATTCTAATTTCCGCACATCGCAGAAATATTCAGAGTCCCAACTTGTAGATCTTATAAATTCTATCAGTCTGAAATTATAAGCTCACACACGGAAATTACAAGTTACACATTTTTACACAGCAAATTATTCGAAGTCCATCACATTATTTCATCCCGAGTAAATTCTAATTTCCGTTCGTCGCACTCAAGAATTACTCAAGTCCGATAATTATTCACTCTCAAGAAAAATTTACAAGTCCCAATCTTACAAAATTAATCATCCGCGAGCGACACGCACAGCACCACGACATATGTCAGAATGTGAAAATAATCTTTCTGTTCAGCCCTTTAAGACTCGGCCTATTTCCTTCTACCGTTTTTCACCAGAAACATTCGACGCACTTCCGTCGTGAATAGACTGTCACTGTTCTCCTGGGCAATCCCTAAATTGATTACATAATCAACTAGCTATGCCCTAGACAGTCATTGCTTTCTCAACCAATCCCTAAAGGGGCGTTTACACGGAGAGAGTTTTCTCTCCTAACTTTCCGGAATAAGTTAGGAGACACGTGTAAACTCTCAGGAGAGCGATCTTCTCTCCGGACACATGACGTCACAGGAGATTTTCCAAGTCTCCACGAGAGAGCAGTGTAAAGGCTCTAGTACCGATGAGATATCGTGTCTCCTAGGAGATAAATAGTTTTCCAAGAGAGTTGGAAGACCTTAGCTCTCTTGGTGTGTGTCCACGTGTTTTCCTGCGTCAGTGTTTGCGCGTCGATCAAGTGGAGTAGGTCAAGTTTTGCATTTCGTTCGCTAGTGAGTTCGTGTTTGCGAAGAAATGGAAGGAGCTGTTGAAAACGCAAGAGAGATGTAAGTACATACAATATATAAAATGAATTTCACGAGGAACATTGTACTCAATGTTGATTTTTTAAGAGATTAATGATCAACGCATACAGTATATATTATACAAAGTAATACAGAAAATGAAATGTAAATAGAATTCGGCAATGGTTTACAGAGCCCATTTTACATTTTATATAAAATATTGATTTCGGAAATAATATTGTACGGATTATTTTATATTTTTGGTGGATGACTTGCATAACCTTAATTATTGAGCTCGGTGATTGTGTTACAGGAAATGGACAAAGGAGAAAGTTTATAAGCTCATAGAATTGCTCGAGATGAAGGAATGTTTATGGAGGTAAAAATATAAACAAAAAATCAGTGCTTACTAATTCTAGAAATTAGAACATTGTTATAATATTAAAGTATAATTTGTGTCAAATTATTGTTCTGAACTACATGGTTTGTTATTAATAGGCCTTGTGAATAATGGTTTTGAGAAGTATTATACTTACTACAAAATTATATTCAATTATAAGTATATATTCAATATTCAAATTGTATGTAATGTTTTATATTTAATTTATAAGAGAAATTGAAAAGTGCCAATGCTTTATAGCAAGCATAATCATCAGTGTTTTAGTTAAATACATTTATACCATTTTCACATGTGCAAATTTCATTATTAATGCTGATAGTTGGAACATTATCGTAATCAACAATTCAGTTACAATGAATGCTGCTCTCTTTCAGAAAAAGTCATGGCGATTATAAAAACAAAGTAAAGAGAAATGCTGCCTTTGCAGAAATTGCAAACCAATTGGGATCGACAGCGGAAGACATAATTAACAAGGTGCACAACCTGCGATGCCAATACAGAAATGAGTCAAAAAAAGAAAGAACAAGAAAAAGTGGAGCAGGATTGAATGAAGTGTATGTGTCTAAATGGGAGTTTTTAAAGCCGTTGAATTTTTTGTATGGAGGAGGAGAGGCAGAAAAACAAAATACTTTTGATTCAATGGTAAGTCAATATTTTATTATATATATTTGTATTGCCAGGGAACTTCACCCTCTGCTACAAAATATTCTTTGAATTCATTCCTTATGTCTCTGGCATTCATGGAATAGTTTCTTCCTTGAGTTGGCTGAAGGTCAAGGAAGGGATTATCAGGTACATTCCTCCAACTCCCTGGCTGAAATGTGCCATTGACATCTTGGTCACATGTTCCAGGCGGGGCGTACACTCTGCCGGAAGTAGTCAGCAAGAAATTGTGTAGGACACAGATTGTGCCTACTATCAATTTTACTTTCTCCGGAGGTAGTTCGATGGTTCTCCGTAAAACCCGAAATCGGGCAGCAGCCATACCAAATGCATTCTCTACAATTCTCCTGGCTCTTGATAACCTATAATTAAATATTCTTTCCATCCCATTTAAAGTTTTTTGTTTGAACGGTTTCATCAAATGTTCTTGCAAAGCAAATGCATCGTCAGCCACCATGACAAATGGAATTTCCATTTGTCGCCCTGGCAGTGGCCTGGCATTGGGTATATTTAGACTTTTATTAGAAATTGCAGTATTGAGGTTGCTAGTGGCAAAAACACCGCCATCAGCATGGTGCCCTGGTGCGCCAATGTTTGTGTATAGAAACTTATAATTGGCATCTACTAATGCCAAAAGAACTACGCTAAAGGTTCCTTTGTAATTGTAATAAAGACTTCCGGTCTTGGGAGGGGCTTGAATATGTACATGTTTCCCATCCAGTGCCCCAATACAATTAGGAAAATTCCATTGTGATGAAAATTCCTCTTCTATCTTCAGCCATTCATCTTCAGTAGTAGGTGCCTAGAAAATACAATGTCAGTTAAATGTATTTTTCTTTTCCAGAGCAATACCTCAATCGAAGTAGAGGTTGATATTGAGTCTGTGATGGAAGAGACTCAATCGGGATCTTCATCATCTGGGGTGTTATCTGACTCTCACAGAAAAAGGAAGAAGGAAACTGCGGAAGATGAAGCAATTAGGAAATGTATGGCAGTTCTGGACAAACATTTAGATAGCCATCAAGTGTTTGGCGAATATGTAGCGAGTTCTCTTCGCAATCTACCGGAGAGGGCGCAATGCCAATTAAAAATAAATATTACTGAGCTAATAGTAAATGCCCAGAAAGAGCATTTACAAAGCTTATGTGAATAAAAAATTTTGAACTAAAAATAAATGTTTTTATTTAAACACCATACATATTACAAATTAAGTTGTTGGGACAAAATGGTAATAACCAGGGCTAGGATTTATGGAAAATCACGTACCTAACATGTACTTATATGATATATGGACTAGTAACGTAGCTGTCCACCTGAACAAAAAATATTGAATTTTAAGCTTTTATTTTCCTTGTACATTGGATTTCTTTATACTTTTAGAGATCAAATTATGAAAAATATTAACATCAATAAATTGGCCAAAATGCAGGTTTTTACTTAATAAGGCATAACTCTTAAACGTTGATATATTTTGATAATTCTTTTTTAAAATTAATCACAATTTGTCTACTCTAGTGAATGAACTAGAATGGTATAGATACTGTGAAAACTAAAGAGACAAGAGTTGATTAGTGAAAAATGTTTAGAAATTTATTAACCATCTCGATCAGGTTTTTCGTGGAGTTTCCCTGATCCTTTGAGTAAATGCCGAGATTTCCCCTTGTTTTGCTTCTGGACATAAATGTAACTTCAATATCTATGCAAGTCTTCTAGAATTCAGTGGGAAATATAGTTATTCAAATTATCATTCTCCATATCGCAGCAGGAAGTATTTATAAGTCCTTGATGAGTAAGAGGCCAAATTTATTGCTTATTCGCCCTTGAATATAGATTTTATTCATCAGAGCGAATACTTTTGTTAACAATTCTAGCAAAAAAACACTTTTGTTTCAGTATCCAAAATTCAATTAGTATATATAATATAGGAATGGGATCTGAGAATTTTGAAAATGTGAACAGAATTCACTTCTCCCTATAGCATGTCACACACAGAGTTTTAACCGTTTTTTACGTAAAATATATATTCTAATTCATTCATTAGAACAAATCATGGGTTACATGCTACAATGAGAATTATATTAATATCAATTGTTTATGATTCATAAGGTTTAACATGTATGAATGTGCTGAAAATTTCCAATTCAGGAAAATGCATCTGAAGTTCGGTTGACGGTCACTTCAAAACAAAAATTCCTAATAGTTGACACTTGCTCAAAAACTAAGACATGTAGAAAAAAATGGTTTAAAGCCTTTAAAAGATATTGAAACATAGCACCTGACTCTATTAAAATTGAAAAATATGAAATTTCAGTTTTTTTCATCATTTAGGTAGACAGCTACCTGCAAAATGTTAACCTAAAGGTTTAAGTTCAATTAAACAAGCACTAGTTTTAGCTGTATATTTACATACAGTTAGTTACAGCTGTACATAAGTTCCATACACATCAAGTACATACTCCATATTCATCACTTCCTCTGCAAATTGAAGTTCTGATTTATTTACCAAGAATGATTTGTAAGACCATAACACACAACTAAAATTTTGAATTATGCAAATATGTGTTTTCCTTAAATGTGAAAAATATGTTACACTCCAAAATATGGGCAAAAAATTAGGAATGGTTGAATTGTTACCACATATTGTTTTGACCTATTTCAACATAAATAAAATTAGAATTAAATATATGTACTAATTCAATAATTAAGAATAAATAAAATGTACATACCTTCAAATAATCCTTTAGACTTTCCAATATGGCCCTGCAAACTTCAGGGATTATCTGAGAAATTGTACATTGGGGAATTCTAAATAAATAAGATAGGGAACTGTAGGCATCTCCTGTGGCCAAAAACCTTAGCGTCAAAGCTAGTCTCTCTCCGCAAGAAATACTTTTACGCATTACTGTATCTTGCTTTTTAATGTGGGATATTTTCCCAATAAAAAATCAAACCCTTCGGGGATAACACGGACGAAGTTTTTGTACATATCTTCGTCCTCTTCTCGCAATTCCGCCATTAAAATTGTATACACACTTAGTTCTTCTCTTCTCAAATAGAAATTTTTAACCCACACTTGTCTCTTTCTTTTCCTGCGCTTCTTCAAAATTAATAAAGCCGCGCAGGCAGCAGCAAGAGTTGGCACTGTAGACATTATTATAACCTCAAACTCCTCGCCGCTGCGCATCAGCTGTTTATTCAACATGGCTGCGGTAAAGAGACTTATGTGTCAAGTGTAAACTGCAAGGAGATACTTTCCCGGAGATATCTCAGGAAACGACTCTCTCGGGAGTTAGGAGACTCGCGTTTCGGGAGATATTTCGAATCGTGTAAAGTCATCTAAGAGAGTTTATCTCCTAACTTCATGAAAGTTAGGAGACTTTGTCTCTACGTGTAAACGCCCCTTTAAAAGAGGCGAAAACTGAGATTTCCTAACTGCCATTCCGACATAACATGAATTGTTACAACTTTAATTAAAAAATCGAAAGAGTAAATGTGAATGTTAGAAATTATTTTTCGCTTTAAAGAGTGTTGTTATCCCTCCAAGTCGGTTTTACATTTTTAATATTTTTGTTTTTATTACACGGACGCATTAATTATGATCCTGGTATAATTTATTTTTAGGGCAGATCATTAAATTTACTCGATTCGTAGAAATAAAACTTTTCGAATCCAAAACATTACAAAATGTTATTACTATTACTATTATGAAGACTTCGTCAGTTACCTGGAAATATTCCGCAAATTCAGGATTTTGTTTCCGGGTTAGCTCGTCGGCAAATAAACACGAACTTTGCAGCCCTCCAGATGCAGAAGAAATGCTATGGATAGGATGATTTCACTGGTTCCATTGGCTCAGGCTAACAACGGGCGAAGTTCAAATTCCATCGTCGATATGAAAAAAATGGGAAAATATGAAAAGTGAAAATACAAGAACATAACTTAAGCATTTTGTTTGCATGTGAATTACACTATACGTGCACTAAATTTTGAAAATTAGAAAATATATGTTTCAAGAGCTGTCAATTACAAGACTACGTCACTTTCGACTTCATTCACATATTACGTCTTCTGACATTCTTATTGCTTACCTCATTCATACGACTATAACTGCTTACATAAAAACGAATGTGATCACATTTTGTCAGTTTAATGAGTTTAAAATTAAGTTTTATTATTTTTGTATCATTCCAGACTATAGTTCTACACTACACTACAGCTCTCACAGATTTAGATTTCAAACGAAAATTGTATGAATAATAAGCAAATCCCAACCGCGTTATTGTAAACCTCTCTTTATTAATCTGGGAATTTTACCATTTTACCATAATGAGAAAATAGTTCTGAATATCGTAACAACAACCTCAGTAAAACAATTTTGCTTTGTTTACCTTTATCTCGAGTGATATGTCCCATTCAGGCCAGTAGACGATCTTCGGCCGGTTCCAAATTATTTGAGCTTCACTGAAGATCGCATCGCTCTGTGAAATGTATTCTTCCGCTAGCCACATAGTGTGGTGCGCCAGCTGTTCATGCTTCAATACGTCCATTCAGTGCGTGTAGTAGGAGGTTAGGGATAGTTTCCGCGAGTGATTTGTATTGTTGCACTGTCGTCACTAAAAACAATATTCTAAGAATTTATACAAATCATGTAGAAAAGATGATGAGGACACATATGTGTGTGATTTAAGTCATCAAACAGATGTAAACGGACAGGCTCTAAGCATCAAATTTCAAAGACCCCGCGTCGTTTTCTTTCGTCGTACTTTTAATGAAACTCAAAAGTAAATTTTAATCGTAGAATTTTGCATGTCAATAATGCCTTAAAATGGAAGTGTTAAATTCTACTTTTCATGCATTATAGCTATATAAATGCATTGATATCATGCGAACATTCTTCAGTTGGCGGACTACAAATAGTAATAGGGAATAAAACGGTTCAAGTACAAATTAGCCAAATAATGTGAAATAAATGTAAATCATTTCTATATGTTAATCACCAACCATACCACTCAATTTCATTTGGTATCAATGGGTGTTCTTAAAAAAGCTTTCATGACTGAACAGAGAATACCTACAGTTCGTTAAATGTGGTATTTTGCTACACATTATTTGTCAGAATTGGATCGCACTCTACCTCCTTTGTTTTGAAGAAGACCATCAACATTCGTCTTTCCAATCTGTAAATTAATGTGTACAGTTAATGCTTTTTTATATATACTACAAAGTTTTGCTTTTCACCTAATTACTGCTTGCTTTTCACCTTTTGACATAATTATCCCACACTTTATTCAGACGTGGCAAATTTACACATACGCCGAGAATCTGAAGTGTCACACATGTTTTTGAAACTGTGGAGATTACAAATAGAAAATATAACATGGTTTCATACAATACATTTTTATATAAAGTAAATTTATACTATTTTCAATATATATACATAAATTCAATTTATGCATTAAATAATTTCTATTTGTCATACTTCACAATAAAATTAGAATAACCATTCCTAAACACGCTCACTGTAAAATGGATAGGCCTCTTATGCAAACACTGGCTGCACATTACTCCCTTTAACTGCATTACACACAGTGTTTTGGTACAAAATCCAAATGGACTATGAACCAAACTTGTTTGGATAGAAACATATTTTGCTACAAAAAATTTTTTCAATTCAAACAACCCACTTATACTACAATTTCTCTCCTTAACGTCCTTTGTTCACATCATATTCACACAAAATACATTAGTTGTATGGTCTCTCGCATCATAAGAACACAAAAATATGTGTTTATTCTAAAACTATACACGCGTTTCACTCTCGATAGATATGTTTAAACTGGAGATTGCTTTGATCTGAGACAATTTCCCAAACAGAATCTTTAGAATTCCTTTTCTCAGCATTAATGAAAATTCAATAGAAAATCCATATTATTTATAATAATAATAATAATAATAATAATAATAATAATAATAATAATAATAATAATATTTCATTCGTCAATTTTGAAAGGCAGGCTTATGGACTTATTTGACGTCATGATTACATTATGTATTATGGAAGAAGTTGGAAAAGGAAAGTGAAAGAAAAGGGCCCTGAATTTTGAATTGAATGTAATATTCTGTAAATCGGCATGGTTTAACCCGCAGCCCATGGGCTGCATGCGGCCACCTTATTCCTTTTATTGGAACTTAACCATCTTACTGGACAAAAAGCATGAATTATACATTTGGAATAAAATCATATATCTTCCTTATTGTTTTGAGTTTAAATAGCAATAAACATAAGATGGATCAACAGACATTCCTGAATTTGGTCTCTTTATACAAAACTTGCTTTGTTCAACAACCCAATGGAGATTGGAAAGATGTGTCCTGCTACTTTCAAATGGAAATTTGTGATCTTCAGGCATACCCATTATACCAGACTAAAAGAAGAAAAGGAGTAATGTCCACAAAAATTTCTGAAAACGGATTTCTTAAGGTTTCCCCAAATGCTTAAATTCTCCCCACAAATGTTATCGCTATTAGGCAGTACATGTGTGTGTGCGTGTGTGTATAAAAGTGCTTTTTCTGATAGCAAAATAAATAAAAAACGAGAAATCGCTTTGAAAGTGCTTCACTGGAATCGAGCCTGAGAATATCTTAATGAAATTACAGTAGACGTTTACAAAACTTGTATGAGAAAAACAGTGCCAACCATCACCATCATTTATCGATTATAAAATAGTGATACATTTAACTAGTGAGTTACATATAATTCGTTTTCTTTCTTTACTGTTTCTGGTCCGCACTTTCTTGAACTCGAGTTTGACTGGCCCTCGCGTAACTAAATGGAGGACCATAATGCTGTAAATAATTGTTTCCTCTTGAAAGGAATACATGTTACATCACCCTCCTTCGATTTGAAATACTACTTAAAGAATACTGAAAGTAAATTGTAAATATTTTATGTAATCTGAATGTAAATTTATTTTCTACAATCATAATGCAATTGTATCAAAATACTTATTTCTAACTGCAAAATAACAAGTTCATTTCAGTAGACATAAAATATACGTGGCAACGGTGGGCAAACGCTATTCTTAGAAATGAGTTACGTGAAGCTCCGATTGAAAATTTATTTTAGTTTCTTTATTGAAATTTAAATATTTATAATGTATTTTCTTTATCTTAATTATAAGGTTTCTCACAGTACAATTAAGATTCTGCAGGTTCACCAAGCAAAATTCATATTGTATTCCCCAGAAAAATTCTCCAGATGCAACAGTCTTTTCTCCAGTGCCCAATTTTTGCTCTAACCTAGAAAAAACTTAAAGAAAAAATTTGAAGTTGTTTTTGAGGAAAAATGTTTACATAAACCGAAAACTACTGGTATTTTTACAAAATTGTACATGACTTTACATAAAAATCTAATTTTGAAAAGAGATTTCACTAGTGAAAAAATTCTATTAATGTTGTAGTTTTACCATTTTAAATTTTTTGCAATTTTTGAAAGTACAGAGTTCACAAAAAATGGAACATGCATCAGTTTTATAAACCTGCTTAGTATGAACCATTCGAGACCAAAAATTAAAGAAAACAATTGGAGACATTTTTGAGAAAAATTTTTTTTTGAAATTGACTTTTGAAACTCAAAAATCATCTACTGGCCTATGGTACATGGAAATTTGACAACTATGATACACTGAAAGATACCAATTATAGTACATTTCAAATGAACAGATTCGAAGTGTTATATATTATATAATAGAAGTTTACGTGGCAAGGGCGCGAAACAGGTGATTCACGCACGAGTCGCGCTTGTTGTCCGAGCGTAGCGAGGGCGATAAAGAGACGAATGCGGGAATCACCCCGCGCCCGAGTTACGTATACTATTTTTTAACACGTCATATGCAAAACGCAATGCGATAAGGAAAGGAATATAAATTACATATCAAATAACTAGAAATACTTTCCTTGTACAAAAGTAAATAGATTCCAGTCAGTGTTGTTTCTATTGTCACTATTGTTTGTAAATAATAAACAAAGACGTCATCAAGACGAAACGGACAACGCTTCGCGATGTTTGGCTCACTGAAAAAATTAGCTTTTTTGCACGTGGAAAACAAGCACGATAAAAACCGCGTTTCACGCACGGCTTATTAATAAAATATTGTAAAAATCTTTGTCAAGTTTATATCATTGAAAATATCAACAGTTTTGTTAATGGTTTTAATTTCTAACACAAAAGAAGACAAATTCTTTTTAAAAATATTTTCTACCAATAAAGTTAATAAGACATTCAATTCCATATTTTGCAGTGTGGAAAACAATTTTCAAGAACAATTCATAAAACAAATCCATCATGATACAATCTTAAACTCAAATAATACACATGACACGTACATAATACACATCATAATAAGACACGAAGTATCACTTTTGTAATATTGCAAACTGAAAAACTCAACCACGCCCCAGGCTTGGGAATACTGCTAGCTGGTAAAAGTCGAATTAATCCAACCCTATAATGTCAAATATATACACAAATACTCGTGCATACACACAAAACTTCAACCATCTCATTAATCTCACAATAATTTGATAAATTAGGATTTTAAGAGATACAATTTCACATTTCGAAAAATACGCCATTGCATCACATATGGTTTGATCGTACTGTCTTATTGTAAGTCCTGATTTCTTACCTTTGAATTGTCTTTTATCTTACCAGCCGTATCTGCACAAGCCGTTTAATCACTTAAGCATTAAATATCATTTCTTGCTAGAGTTATGACATCTTGATGGGATGAGAGCCCATCCAGGACGGCTTGATTTCTGAATCACGACCATGATCTGCAATCAAACTAAATCAGAAAATGCAATTTACTTAACTTACACAATATTTCTTATTGAAAACAAAATATAATAAGACTCTATTATTCATGTTTTCTTCCGGGCTGATGGGCCGTGGTCCAATTGGCTTTGAACTGCCAAACGTTTCGCCCACGACTGCGTTGGGCATCATCCACGGTGGACATCATCAGCCCGGAAGAAAACATGAATATTGACTCCGGCCGTGAAAGCCTTCAATGCTTTATAATAAGACTCTGTCCATGAAGCTAAACGCTAAGTAAACTTTATTGTATAAAAAAGGCTAATTTTCAAAACAATACATTTGAAAACTTTCCTGATGAAAACACAAACGACAGTATACAAAAAAAATAGTGATTTGTAAATTTCTATTGGGTTATTTTAAGGCTTTAAATTTTGGTACCAAAGTTTCAAAACTTGAAAAAATGAAATATTGGCCAATGATAGAATTTAACTTTTTGAAATGTTTTCGAAGAATTTCAAAAAGAATAAAAATAATCACAAACAAATGCCAGACTTGAAAATTAATTAAAAAATATCCGAAAATATGTATTATGTATTCATGAAATTCGGTGAAAATTCACGAGATTATAATCTTCTGTGAAAGATCTTCACTTTATCAATTGAAGTGTTAACTTGCAATTACTTTTCAGACAAAATAAGATGCAAACGTCCAAAATTTATCAGCGTCATAAACATCGAAATAATTTTCAGATTCGATTTCATTCGTGCTGTCGAGGGACCCAATAAAAGAGTTAAGTACTTCAGTGGCACCCAAGGCTTGTCTCCTGCTCTCCCGTGGGGGAGGATACCATCTATAGACGACCGTTGGACATGATTTGCACGAGCTCATTACTGCAACGCTCCCGGAAACGAAAAATAAGTGAAAAGAGCCGCAAGTGGGTCACCGAAGCGACGTTGCACGAGGCGGATGGGGCGGAGCGGGGCAGTGAGGTACGGTTTGTTAATGTGCAGGATGAGGCGGGGCGGGACGTACGAGACGGTACGGGGCGGTGCGGTGCGGTGCAGTGCGGGGCAGGAAGGGGTGGAGCGGGGAGTCGTGGAGCGGGGAGGGGCAGTGCGGGGCAGTGCGTGGCGGTGCATGCTGGCGCGGGGTGGCGCGGGGCGGTGCAGGGAGGTGCAGGGTGGTGCAGGGTGGTGCAGGGTGATGCAGGGTGGTGCAGGGTGGTGCGGGGTGGAGCGTGGCGGTGCGTGACGGTGAGGGGTGCCGCGGGGCGGTGCAGGGTGGTGCAGGGTGGTGCGGGGCGGTGCGGGGCGGTGCGTGGGTGATGGAGGGGGAGGATCGCGCAGAGGCTGACGGTCGACCACGCGCTCACTCCCACTACGCCCCCGCTCCCACCTGCCCTTTCCCCTCCCCCATTTTCGCCCACCGCTTCGGGCCTCGGATCTCTCGGCGCTCCTCAATCGCACCCTGTAGTGCGGCAAGCCCCAGTTTCACCAGGGCGGCGGGTAATACGCTAGGAAGGCTTTGTTTCGAAGCTCTGAGACTTTCCCATACTCTCGAATACCTAGTGGAATATGTCCGATTTCACAACCTCTTCTGGGAAATTCTGCCACATCACTCGTCGCAACCCAACTCTAACATACATCTTAGACCTGCGAGATGAGTGTTCTAGTTGAGATTTCATGTTACGGCACGAGTTTCGGAAAAGAAAGCATACAAGGCAGATTTGGTGAAGTCATAACTCAGTATTAGGGAGGGGTGTTGTGCAAGTAAGTGTGGTGCAATCATATGCTAATGACGTGACGGACACAATGTAATGTTTTTGGAGCGTGCCACTAGTACCATCCGCATTTCGATGACACCAAGAGCTTTCGTGATAAATAAGTATGGCGAGCGAGTAAGTTCCAGAAGCTGCATATATCCATACATTTTTATGAAACTAGAATACTAGGAATCATTATATCTGAAACTTCACATCACAATCTAGAAAACTAAAAGTAATCGTAAACATAATGTTTCCGTTTCAATTAAAATAACATTTTTTTTTCAATTTTACGTAATTAATTATTCGTGTATCATTGATATATGAGGTACCTATATAAAAACACAAGTTAAGCAAATAGACCAGTTGATCTGGTTCTGACAAAAAGGATAACATTTTTAAGAACTCCACTACTAATGAAATGTATCAATTTATCTTACGACAATCTTGAACACAGGACAAAACATACGTTTAAGATTTTTTCACTCATCCAATTACACTCCAGACGTTATGCAGCTACATTTATTTTGTTATTCCAGAAGATTTGCAATTATTGCCTAAGTTCTATTGGCGACCAGAAAAATATCTCGTTTTGTCAGAAAAATTAGTCTCGTGAGAAAGTTTACTATGAAAAAACCTCGTTTATTCGTTTATGGTGAATTTCGTCATTTCTGCCGCCCTACTCAAACATTTTGGGCACATAATTTCAGAAATGCTAGATCATTAGCTTCTATCATGAGGCGTGGAACCTTTTGTAGTAAATTAACATAGTACTACAGCAAACGTAGACAACACAAACCAAACTATGGAACTGTAATTAATTCCATGATAAGTATTTTCAGGATGCTTTTCTCAGTGCTGAGTATTTTTCGTTTGTTTCGTCTGCCTGTATGCTCTATTTTTGTGGGCTGTTGATTTCTCCAAGCAGGATCTACACAATCATTTTTGTTCCAGGAAGTGTCTTGACAAGTTTGTCCTGTTTCAGAGCTCTAATTCTTAGAATTTTTTCTTAGACACTTTTTCATACATCGGTTAATCGAGTACATATAATGTTTCCGTGCTCTCATGATTAACTATTAATTCCATCCTCTGATTCTATTTTTAATATTGTGCTTTTCTTCAAGTAAATTTTTTTTCAACAGTGGATTCGGGGAGATATGACTCATCATCCCATTGGCCCCGCCACTGCCTAGAAGCGTTCCCTTTCAAAAAATGAATTACTTTAAGTATTAAATTAAATGTTCATTATAAACAGATATTTAAAAATATTACCAAGTTGTAAAATATTGTTTGTATGTGATTGTTTTATTGAATTATATTTCATAATTTTAAATTAAAGGTACACAAAAAACAAAGGGTTACAAGGTTTCTATACAGTTATTGCAATTGTAATGTGCAGCGTGCATAAATTTGTCTCTGATCTCCAAAGACGTGGTTCTAGTGGTCATTTCAAGGAATTTTATAATTTGCTTTATTATTATTATTATTATTATTATTATTATAATATTGCTTTATAATATAATTTTCTTCAGGAAGATACTGGGTATGATCCATTTTCGTCTAGATGTATTAAATGGTCAATTGTGGAAAAACATTTGGAAGTAATAATAGTATGAAATCCAGTCTTTAGTGTTTACATTACGAGATTTTAGATACACAAAAATGAGACCAATCTTCATCCGAACGTTTTTTACATTTTTGCCCTCGATACAACAGTGAATTCCAATACGTACTTGTACGTCCTCCGAAAGTCATGGCGCCTTGGAGTTCATTGGTAGTGGTTCATAGGGGAGATTTTTTACACTAAATTATTTCAATGATCTCAGGCCAATGTTGCGTGAATGTTTTTCACAAAACTTCTTGATTTGATTCAGTTCAAGAATTTCAAACATCTTGAACAAATATATTTGTATAATATACAAGTTCATTCCAATGAAAAATTCACGACTCACAACTCATCAATAAACAAGTACTCATTAATTAGCTGACAAAATATACATAAAACAACATTGCTTAACTTTTCTCAAAGTTAAAATTCAAAATTTAGCTCTATGCTTTCCTGCCGTTACGTTTCCTTCGCAACAAAACTCGTATCCATCGACATCTTTTTTTTTTTATTTTTAAACCCGTAACCAAGCAAATGACATATATAGTGCGATTTTTCTAACCATTCCTCTGGCTGATATGAGCTGTTGATGGTTTCATCCAATCGGGAGCTTGAAAGTCATCAAAGGGACGTCACTGTAGCAACATATAAGATCTCGATTGGATGAAACCGTCAACAACTGCTACCTGCCAGAAGCACGGTTAGAAAAATCCCATTATAGCATACAACCACATTTTTAAACAATTATAAATTTTAGAATTCGTCTTGAGGATGAAACACGTACGCATGCTGGCGAGCACGATAAGAAAGCTAACGCCGGTGCCTACTAGAAATGTGTCGTGAGATTTTTTGGCTAAGAAAATGAGAAATCTCAAGCTGCTTGCAAAGTTTCAGCCGGCGTTCATTCAGTCTCGAGCCCTCATCGTTCCACATGGCTCTCACTCCAGGTGCTATTCGCCCGCGCCCTCCTGAGCGACGTCAATCACATGACGTCACATCAGAGAGATTCACCTCGACCGCCACCCAACGCGTTTTCCGACTTTTTCCTTCCTCCGCTAAACAACTTATTTTAGTTGGAGTAATGTGAACACTAAAGAGCGAGTGACGCAAGTGGCTCCTTTTCCTGGCGGCCTGCGCAGTCCCAGAGAGAAAACAATAGCTTCGACGCCGCGCCGACGTGATGGCATGTCTTGGGAAGAGCGCGGCGCGAGGGGGAGCGGGCAGGAGCGGGAAAGGCGGGGTGGTTGTGTTCCGGGCCGGACCGCAGCAGGCCCAGCGACACCAACGCGCTGTCACTGCAGTTCACGGCGCTCCGCTCCCCCCACGGAAGGGCAGTTCAGCCGCCGGGGCCCAACGCTCCCCACCCTTCACCTCCACTCGGAACGATTGTCTGTACGAAGTTGTAGTTGCGAGCACGGTGTTACGCAACTCACGTATTGCAAACAATATAAACCTAGTACTTTTTTTAACTATTGGCTGTTTTTACGGCAAAAATACGTTAACGAATTATAAATATTACGAGTAATTATAGTAGTTATGAATTTAAAACAGCTGACATGCATGAAGGGCCTAATTATAATAATTTTTCCTAGAAGACGGTAGGGGATTCCAGAGTTCGAGAAAACGAGCGCATATATATATATATATATATATATATATATATATATATATATATATATATATATATATATACATAAACGTATATATAATCGTGCGCAGAATTTCTCCTCTTATATGCAGAAAATTCTTTTCTTTTACGATAAATAAATGACTGCTCAAGTTTAGTTGACATAACTATTTAACATGGAACTAAATTAAAACTTAAAAAAGCGTACATAGTTTCCATTAGGTACACTTATTTAACTTTAAATATTTCAATATTATATAATACAGTTATTATTGAGCAAGAAGTATTACTCAGATAATTATATAATAGGACATACAAATATTACGCATAGCTATTAAGCAAAACAAAATACAGCAAATAGGGAATATTTCATTAGTCACGAGGATGCTAAATCCGGATACTTCTGTGGTTTAGGAATGTTTTTATTGTAAGGCTGATATTCTGCAAACCGCTGCCGTACCTAAGGAATTGAAATATCAGATATTTTCGATAGAATTCGCAGCCCAGCAAGTTTCTTTTAATTCAAAGTGATGCTAATACCATTAGAATTTGCGAAAGAAAAAAGACGGGCTTACTGCATATTTGGAGATTATCTTTTAATTATGAGAGTTCATTGCAGGTACATTTTACATTTAAGTTACATTGATTTTTTTTTAAATTTCGCAAGATAACGTAAACATATCTACAATAAATATTCATTTAAAATGGATATAAATGGCAAATGTGGATGTAAAGTCTACAATCATCAAACGACCTAGACATTTTTTCGCCTGAGAAATTATTATTAGCGCCATTAATTTTGTATTTGAACTTCGGAATAAAATAACTGAAACCTACAAGACAAACCATTTTGACATTTTCTACATTATTCAAAATGTGGGTTTTGAGCTTTTTTGAGATTCTAAACACATACTTCTTGCTTCTTTTCTAAATTAATGTGGTGAACGAATTAAATTTAGACGTATCGTGTACAAATAACATGTTCTAAAACTAAAAAGTAAGAATCAAATATGATTGTCCAACAATGATAAATTAATAAATCAAAGATAACTGCCTATCATGATGAACTATCTACCACGTTGGGTTCCTTCCTGTAGTAGGAAATGTGCTTGTAAAAGAGGATGTAATCGCAAATACATGTGAATATTTTTGTTTTATAAAGAGATTGAGGAAATGAACGGTAATGAATTCTCAGTATCGTGTAGGTTGCGTTAGCTATCGCCTAATAAAAAAATTAATTACACCACGAGTTAAAGGATTTTTTCTAAATCTAGCAACAGGATTTATCCACTTTTTCGTTATCAGAGCCTAGTTATAGTTTTTCTGGCGAAAATTCGCCGTTTTCCGGCGCACGATTACATAACTTTCTCTTCTAACGAAGAATTCGTAAAGCGAGAACGTAAAAACAACGCACAAGAAAATATGCAAAGTGTGTTGAGCCTCTATTTTATTTTGGTCTGGAAACGTTTCATTCTTTACGAAACCCAATGTATACTTAATTGTATGACAATTGTGCGATATTACGAAAAGATAATATTGAGCAGATTTTTCGTCCGAGAGGTCAAGGAAAAGTGGAAGGACATCTATGTAAGGTTATTTCGGAAAGCTAAAGAAGGGGGCAGAATGCGCCCAGGAGACGAGAGAGGCAGGTAGATTTCCCTACCATAGCGCTCGTCGCCCAACTTTGGTTCATGCGCGTGGGGCGGGCGAACGGGCCGGCGGGCGAACGGGCCGGCGGGCGAAAGGGCGGGCGAAAGGGCGGGCGAAAGGGCGGGCGAAAGGGCGGGCGAACGGGCGGGCGAAAGGGCGGGCGAACGGGCGGGCGAACGGGCGGGCGAACGGGCGGGCGGGCGAACGGGCGGGCGAAGGGGCGGGCGAACGGGCGGGCGAAGGGGCGGGCGAACGGGCGGGCGAACGGGCGAGCGAAGGGGCGGGCGAACGGGGGGGCGAACGGGCGGGCGGGCGAACGGGGGGGCGAACGGGCGGGCGGGCGAACGGGGGGGGGGCGAACGGGCGAACGGACAGGCGGGCGGGCACGGAAGTGGTGGTGGTGGTGGTGATGGTGGGTAGCGTGGCGGTAGCGACGGCGGCGGCGCTAGCGGTGGCGGCGGCGCTAGCGGTGGCGGCAGCGGCGGCGACGACGCCGGCATCGGGGGCAACGGGGGCGGCGGGGCGGCGCGGGCACGCTTGAGCGCGGCGGCAGGCAGTGCGCTGCGCCTCCTGGAGCCGCTCCGCGCCGTGCCGTGCCAGCCGGCCTCATCGCCGCGGAGCCGCGGGCGCACTCAGGCATGTGGCGGAGAGGAGCAGCTGGCCTCGCGCCCTCCGCCAATGCGGACGAATCAGCCCTACTCATTAGGCGTACGCGAAAGGACCTCTGCGAAGTTCTTAAATAAGGGTGGGTGGGTGGATCAGACACTTTTTAAGCAATTTCCACTTTGTTGGTCGCTTTGAACTCGGTGAAAACTTTCCTTTCGTTTACACCATAAACAAGTAAAAAAATATTTAAACAATGTCAGAGGCGCACCCATGATTTTTCTCTGGGGAGAGGATAAAGGTTTAATTTCCAGTCATCTTAATGGTTTTTCATAATTTTTTTTATTTTTTCTCACATTTGTTCGAAAAAAAGGTATTTGCATCCGTTGTCATAAAGTTAATATTATACTGATAAGAATTGACGTATTGAATGACTTTCATTTGTATAGAAAATAATAAAAAAGCTTCATTTTTTAATATCGGGGGACTTCCATAAGCCCCTCCCCCTGTCCCCGGAAGCGAACCTGCACACCACTATTTCGATCCTTTTAATCATGAACAGCGTGCCATTTGATGTAGAATCAAATATATTTGTCGCCTACAATGATTGATTTGTAAACTTCTGAAATGGATAAAAGAAATTTAATTTAGAAAAGCCTTTAAAAAAGTAAAAAGATCGCAGAATTTCCTTTTATTGATCAAATTATTCCTCTAACAAACGGAATATGAGTCTGTCAGACAAAATCGAAGGTTACATTCGCATTGTTTCAATATCTATGCTGTGTAGGTGGTCCATTTTCATCCTTACAGCAGTTTGCTCTTAAGGTTCAACAGATATGGGATCTACGGATGCATAAGATATTTTAACTCCCTTGTTTGTTTAATCAAATGAGCAGACGTTGGTTTTCAGGATCCGCAATCTCTTCTCCCTGTGATCTATGGAATCTATATTCCACCCCTTTGTTGAAATTCACGGAGTATATTTTCTTCCTATTAGAAATTTATATCTAGTATATCTTACACCGTGTATATATACACGGTAGAAACAGCATTCATTTTGCTCGTGCCCATCCAAAACATTTTGTAAATCAACAAATCAACATGTTTAGCCAGAAGTTAGTTGTTTAATCGGAGCATTTAAAGGTAAACATTTTCTTAGGAAAATTCATAAATGTGAAAAAGGGGGTAAATATACTTTTGTTGTATTGAACCACATCGCAAAATGTGTCATCCGATACTTATCTTTTCATTGCTTGTGTCATATTTTAATATCTGTTCATCTAAACGAGGACCAGTCTTCGATTTTGCCAGACCTAGGCAAAATATCCATTAATTGCGCATACGAAAATAAATTAGACAGAATTAGTGTTTCATGCTGTTTTGACGTCGTTAATTAGTAAGGTAGACAAAGAACAGAAACATATACATAGTGGCACATAACTGAGTTCTTCGGCACTGGGAAATATTGTAAATATAAGTGCAATTCTGCTTCTCCAAATGGAACGCAAACAAGAGAGTTTAATACAGTACCGATTAAATTAATTACGCTGCAGATTTTGAACGACGCACTGCGCACGCACCGCATTGGCACGCTAGTTTGGAAACAGAAAAAAGACAGGGAGGGGGTTCCGTGTCGCGATCTCGACAGACATGGCTGCTCTTACGCGCAATTCCAGGAAAATTATTCCCGCTTTTAAGTAGGCTGTAGCAGCAACTCCGCGAGGAGAGGGGAAGGACGGGGCGGCGGCGCGGGCGGGCGGACGCGAAGACCGGAGCGAGTGGTGCGCGGTGAGTCAGGGAAGTGTGGGAGAGAAGGGGGCTTGAGGCAATGGGTGGAGAAGGAAGGGGAGGGGAGGGGGCGGTGTGAGCCTGGGAGCGCCTCAGCGCCGGCGGCGGCGTGCGACGCAGCCCGCGGGGCACCCGGGCAGGGGACCGAGGCAGGGCCCCGAAGCACGGCCCCGCTGCGGCCTGCTCCTCGGAAACGGCGCCGCCGCTAGGCTCTGCCGCTGCCTCGCGCTCCCAATAGCGCCCAGGCTGCGAATTCCGCAAGAATACAGCATGCATGGCTATGATGCAATACCAACTAAAGCACACAATCTAAACCACGACCGCTATCAGAGCAAGAGGCAAAAATGGAACGAAATTAAAAATCCCTCGGAGCAAGAATGACACTTCATACGCACAAATCAAACATGCAACTTTTGTAAAATATACACAACAAAAGAAATCCTACGTTCTTGTAAATTATTATTTGATCCACATTCTTTATTCAATTAATTTATTTTGTAGAAAGTATATATCAAACAATAGAACAGTCTAAACAAGCAGCAGAATCTAAATATCTACAAGGGGCAACACGAGCTAATATTATATGGATGCAAATTTATGAACACTAATTCTCAGGTTGATGTAAAATCCAGTATTTTAAATATTATTAACTGTTAAAATTCTTTAATTATAAGCAGAGGATAATCAAATAGACTAACTTTCTATTGAACACAAAAATAACTTTTATTCAAACACTGTTTGTACCACCACATAAATTATACAGATATACAAAGCAATACAACTTTTTGTTATAGAAACACAATGACAACAGTCGTGGAGTTTCACAGGGCTGATGAGTAATGGAGGTATCTAAGTTTTAATGCATTGAGAATTTAAAACAGTAAGTTGATAAATTGCAACTGTCATGATATCGATTATAGAACTATGTTAAAGTTATTCAAAATCACTTAATAAGAGTAAATATTTTCACAGCACGTTGCTAAATAATACTGATCACGAAATGAAAACCATCAAATGAAACAATCTACTCTTGAACTATGAAACATTCCTCGATGACACTCAAGAAAGGTCGAAATAAACTGCCCGTTACCACGACTAAAGCGTACTTCCATGCGTCGGGCGATGCAGCAGAAGCAACAGTGAATTCAGCAGAGGTGGTGGCAGCAGGCGACCAGGGCGCACACGCCGCAGCTGGACGAGCGCGACGGCGGCGGGCAAAGTCTTCTTCGAACGATCCGTCGAAATGCCTGGACGCTGAGGATGGCACCGAAAAACCACGGGCTTGAATATCGCCTAAGCACCCCGTGAATTCTTCTAGTGCCATTCTCAGAGGCCGGCGAGTGAGCGAGGGCGGCGTGGGGCGATGCGGCGTGTGGCGGTGCGCTGCGGTGGGAAGCGGCCTCCAACCTGCCGGCACCGCGACAAGCTCGAGACGAGCGCCAAGCAACGACTGACAATCTTTTTCACCTGGCAGTCGGTCTCCAGTTCAAGAAAGGTAAAAGCTGCGAGGAGGAGGAGGAGCAGGAGGTGGTGGAGGAGGTGGAAGAGGAGCGGTAGCAGCGGTGGGAGAAGGGGCCGACGAAGAAAGGGGGGAGGAAACGGGGGTGGGGGAGGGAAGTTACGTGGTAGGAGGTGGATGAGGAAAGCTCCAGTAGTGCAGGGAAACCGGGGATGTGCTTCGCTGAGCACAACTCGCTCGCCAGCATGCTCCGTCGCTTCGCGCGCCGCCACCGCCGCCACCGGGGCAACAGACCCTCGGCCGCCGCCTCCGTCGCCACCAACAGTTCATTCCACGCTGGTAATTGTGAATGAAGATGGCTCAGCTATTGCTGTCGATAACAATTGGTAGAAATGAGGTGAGAACTTCTTTCACGTTCATTAAAAGAATTTGCTAACGACTTATGCACTTTCAATATCTTCGTGTTTCTGACTGAATGTCATAAGCCTTCTACTCTTCGTTGCTTCTCGACAGTCACAGAGGACTTCACAATTTCTGACAAGGCAGTTTTCACACCCACACAATGAGTTACCTTCCTAAGCAGAGATCTATAAACAATGAAAACCAGAAAGGCATTACTTTTGCACTATAAATGTCAACATCATGAGAAAGCCATAAGTCTCGGTCTGATTCAACAAACAAAGCCTGCATGCTGCTTTACCGCAATTGGCTTACTAGCGTGCCATTGCGTTGTCTGAGCAACGGCTGACGTCGAACGAAATATCGCAGCCCCCAAAACGAACGGTAGCTCAACGGGAGCTCGTCAGGAATACGGAAGAGCAGACACTTCACGGATTTCCAACAAGTACGGAATACCTCCGCACTAAAATTTTACCCGGCGCCCTTTTTCTCCCCCCTTTTTTATCGCCGTTCTTCCTTTCGTGTAAAAGTACTTATGAATCACGGAGTTAAAACCTGGCACAATAAGAGCAAGAAAACAAAAGGAAGAGCTGGGTAAGTGGCATGGAAGCGATGTGAAACCAAGCAGATCCCCAACACTTTTTAACGACATCTTGTTGCACCAGTGAGCGCCGTCACACGCGGGCGGCGTAGCGTGACGTGAGATGTCCCGGGCGATAGCGGCACGCACGGCGGGCGCGCGGGCGAGCAGGCGAACACGCCGGCGAACAGGGCGAGCGACAAAAGTATATGCGAGCGACAAAATAAATACGGGTGTGCACAGCTCACAAGAACGCAAGGCGACGTACGAAAATGAAAGAGGGCACTAGGGAAAAAACCATAAATATATAAAAAAATAATTTAAAAAAATAAACAACAGGCTGGAGGGCATACTGATTTCGGAAACCAAAAGACGTACCAATAAAACCCGAATGGTCGAAATGGAGCGTACCTGAGCAAAGGAGTATGGGTGCGGTATCCCGACACCACAGGTGTAGGCGCCGGACGAGCGAACAGATGTCTCCTGGCGTGATGGATGGGAGCCACGACGGAACGTTCTGATTGAAGAAGCCACATTGCTATGCCGGCGACCAGGTGAGAGAGCCCAGCGGCCGCTTAAAAGCAGTGCGAACGGCGCCCTGTTGGGCTTCTGAGCGGGAAGCCGAGTAGACAGGTGCACAGGCGAGGGGACGGACGAGTGCACTCGCGCGCAGACGCCGGCGCGGGCGCGGGCGCAGGCGTGCGAGAAGATTGAGGGGCTGGGCGGGTGGGCGTACGGCAGGTGGGGTTATCTTCTGCGGTGGAGGTGGAGCACAGGCGACCGGCGAGCAGACACGCGCTCATACACACAGTCACACACGCGCCTGGCAATTAGCTCTACCTGCTGAGTCCGCGATTCGGGCTGTGAGCGGCGCAGCCAGCCACGGCGCAGGGCGAGGGAGGGGGAGGGGGAGGGAGGGGGCCGTCGCAGGCCGGCGAACCCTGCACGCACCACTCCTGCCCCCACCCCGCCTGCCCCTCCGCCTCCGCCAAGGAGCCACGTGCTCTTCCCCCTCCACGAGGAGGCAGCGCACGGAAATCTCCAGACAACGGAAGCTCGCGGCACTCGATACAACTCTTCTACCTCTGGATGGAATGCGAGATGAGTTTCTTCCTTTGGCCTCATCGCGAACTTTTACGTCCTCTTCGAATACACTTAATAATATTTTCTCTTGGGGAAGGAAAACGCACCACCTTTCAACGTGGAATGCGTCTGATGCACAGTAAGTGGAAAACTACTTTTGTAGGGTTTCGAAAGATATGTTTGTCAGAGCAATGCGAGCAACATACGCCACAACAATGCCCGAATGCTTATTCCTTTCAATTGCAGTCTAACAAGTCCAAATCACATTACAGTATAATTCAATGAATTTGGCCACAATGTATTTCACTAATTCTGTATGTGATGTTCCTAATTCACATTACATTTTTCCGAAAGGGAGAGGAATATACCAACACTATCACTAATATTAAAATCATACATTGTGCATATTTTCATCACATATTAGTCAAGAAACTCTCGCAAATAATAATCTGGCAATTTAAAATAAATCCCTATTATACTATACAGTTACTATATAAATATACGTCGAAGAACATTTGCTAAAATGTTATTTGAAGATATAAATCAATATAAATCAAAATATCAGTTTTTTTATATATCATCGTTATGGAACATTCCGTAAGAAATTAATGACATATACGAAAATCAAACATTTCGTATTCCTCTTACGGCCCTGACTTTTTAATGTAGATTCTGCTTCTAGAGCAACGAGATTTACTATACATACTGTGCACATTTTTCCTTTTTAATGACGAACAAAAATAGTATGTTAGGATTTTGTGTCCAATTCGTGATAGCTAAATCCATTTCGTCTACATCAAACTATACATTTTATTTACGATCTTTAGTGTTCTCCCTAACATAGAAATGATAATGTATATACTTGGATTGTGAAAACACTGACATCACAATTGGCATTTTTTGCTAAATAAAGTAAATGTGAAATCAAGAGGCAGAATATATCTTCGATTTTTTCTTTTCACTTTTAAGAACTGTTCTTATCTTTCGACTTTACATTTTTTCATTGAATTTTTGTTTTTAACTTTTGAGTGGCTTTGGTGGAAAAGGAATAGAAGTAGGCATAGTCCCTGGCAACTTTTTCTTCACTTGAGAGAAGGCAAATCATGAATACCTTTGTGTAAATTTTGAAAATTGGATAGTTTTAAAGAAAACAGTTCTTAATATGTTTCAGAGCATTTTCTTTACTCATACAAGAAATTTAAAGGAGTAAAAATATAGAGCCGTTTTGGCAAAACTTCTATTCATATTAGCAAAAAATTGACGCAATTTTATTCAAAATTTATTATTAGATTAGATTAGAATCATTAGATTAGGATCATTAGAATAGATTAAGAAACAAATCTGTAGCTCCAGTAATGAAGGAGAAAGACAGGTTCGAAAAAAGTTTAACTTTTTTAATTTTCAAAAATTTAGGGATTGTATTGAAAACAAGAATTTTGTCATTTGTTTTCGTCCAAAAAATGTGAAGAAAAAAATGAAGCTATTCCGACAAAATATTGAAAATACTCTTAAGTGGTTCAAATACAGTAGGTTTGCTTCTTAATATTAAAAGATCAAATTCAAATTCGCATGGCCTCAAGTTAAGCATGATACATCCAAGAATATTCACAAAAACAACAAAATATACATAAAAATTGTATAACCTCTTCCTTTCCAAGTTAGTTAAAAAGATAAACACCATGGTCATATAACTATATGTCATGTGTAACGAATGACTAACGAAAGATTAACAAAAGATTTTGAGTTTGAACGCATAATTCAAAAACACTTGAAAGTTGATTCATTCAATTTTTAAGCCAAAATTAAAAAGACAATATTTATATTACTATGCAATATTTTTACTACGCTGAATAGTGTAAAAAAGTTGCTTTTCAACTATTTATTTGTAGATTATTATTACCAGAATGTGGTGAGTGAAGTGTCTTTCAAGACGAGGAAAAATATCTGAACGAGTCGAAACTTCGCTGTAAAATTATTTCTGGCTACAGGAGAGGAAGCTCTCGTTTGTGTTATGTCATTTAACAACCTGAGATACATAAAGAAAATAAAGATAAAATGTTTTAGAATGAATAGCAAATTACATAAAACAAAACAAAAAGCGATTCTAAACACCATATAGATTTTGAAGATAACTAAATTGTAGATTAAGAACTTAGAAAAACATCCCAGAATTGTACCTAAAACACTAAATATAAAACCAACATCTATGAATTCCATCAGAAAACAAACAATTTACAAATATTTATGACAACCTACTGTACCACATAAAAATTATCATAAATAAATCAATCGAGATACAAATTCCGAAATAATGTATCCCCTCTTCTTGTTCCATCCTCACTCCTCAATCTAACCTTTTAACCCCCTCCTCTTCATTACCAAGTTAATTATTCACCAGTATAAAAATTATACTTAAACTTTCAGGAAATCAGTAACTAATTGTTAAAGTTAATTTTTGATATTTATAACGATAAACAAATACAATTTCAATTATTTCATAAGATTAAATATCGTATATTGAAAATTTTCATTATTCTTATAACTATAGGTGTGATGTGGATCCTATTTTGTATAAGGGAGTTTCGATTATTACAGTTACAATTACGACGGTTCACTGCACACTTCTTCTAAATGTCTGCTTACATGTTGAAAATTTGTACGATTTTCAATTAAACAAGATCCCCTAAAATAATTCCGCATGGAAAAATAAAAAAACAAGTGAAAGTGAGCCTGATTCGTACTATATATATATATATATATATATATATATATATATATATATATATATATATATATATATATATATATACTTAACGTTATATACTATTATTATAATAGTATAATTTAAGTATAATACGGAACGTTATATACTTAATTAGAACATTGTAGGAAAGTATCTATAGAATATTAAAGACTAGTAAAAACACGTACTTGAAAAGGTAATTACAGTATTCTGGGAAAAAATATAAAAGATACCATCATAGAAGCTAATATATGTTGTTGTGAATAGTATTTCTAATGCCATTTTCCGCCGTTTTCCAGCCGTCTCAGTGCAAAGTGAATGTAAAAAAATATGAAATATCATTCTTATCACCTACCAGAATACCTTCCTATTCAATGCTTATTATCAGTTGCAAGATGAAGGACTGAATCACAAAATGAAAAAACAACTCCTTTGGGCAGTAATATTTTCATTTGAACATGTTTGAGGGCGGGAGAAATTCGGGTGCGTGGAGAAGCTGGCTGTGTGGCTGATGGAAGGGCGTGGGGCGGGCGGTGGGTGGGTGGCCTGGCCCGCTTCGCAGGCAGAGCGCGGCGCCGTTGCGCTGGCAGGGGCCGGCGCCCTCGCCCCGAGGCACCGCAACCAGCCTTATGCGCTTCTCGCCAGCTCGCTTGTTGTCGAAAGCCATGCACGCCCGCGGCAAGCAACTCCTAGCACTATCATACGGACTCGTAGATCACGTGCGCTGAAATGGGGGCAACTGTAACAGCGGCATGTGCGGAACGAATTTCATGGAAGCGGGGAAGGGGGAGGGAATTTCAGTTAGGACTACACATTAATATTTTTGAAATAATTAAGAAATTGAAAATAGTAAGTTTGAAATAAAAAAAAATAAATAAATATTCATACTCCTATAAAATGTAATGCAAGCTGTGCGTGGTAATTTTATGAATATATTAAGTACAAACAAAAACGTTTACAAAAAAGTTTGGATTTGGGGGTCGTGCCTCCGTAGACTCCTCCATTCACCAATGATCTCTACAATACTCTTTTATCGTTGAACCGAAATGAAAAGGAATCAAACATTTCATATTTAATTTTTGTGAGCTTACTTGAAGTTGATTTTTTCTAAATTGATTTTGTAATAGAGTCTACTTATGGAGAACGTTTGAAATTATCCTTATCTTACTCTAACCTTTCTTAGAAAAAGGATATTTTAAGTGTGCAGTTTATAACATCTTTTTTCTGAAACTGGTGTTCTCTACCAAAGAGACAGATGAAATAAGGAATTGGTGAAAATCGCTCATACCTTGCGAACGTTCATAATGAAACCCTGAAAAAATCAATTGAAAGACTAACATTACAATAGAAAAACTCGAATCGAAAACTAAAGACTCAAAGAAAACTGAAGGATTACGTTTGAATTAACAGTTTTAGTTTTTAAAATATTTTGTCCTAACAAGAAGATTCTATTAGCTTGATATACTTAATACTTGCAGACATCAGTTTATGAACACAAGGCAATTCAATAATCGACTTCAAAATTGCGAGTGAAAAGAGATTAATTCTTTAAGGTGAAGCATCAAATGCAATACCTTTAAAATGCGTATAGCGTTGGAGTGTGTGCCTTTCAACCGTTTGCCATTGAAATATTTGCGTTTGAAAATGCCATTGAAATATTTGGAGAGAGTGGGTTGAGGCCTCTCCACTGGGTGTTTCAGGAGCGAGGCCCGCACTAGCATACCACTTGCATTCGAGAGCTCCGAGAAAGCTCAAAGATACTTGCCAGGTGGTAGTAGGTACCCGGGTGCCGACACCAGAGTGCCGACACCAGAGTGCCGACACCAGAGTGCCGACACCAGAGTGCCGACACCAGAGTGCCGACACCCGAGTGCCGACACCCGAGTGTCGACACCCGAGTGCCGACACCAGAGTGCCGACACCAGAGTGCCGACACCAGAGTGCCGACACCAGAGTGCCGACACCAGAGTGCCGACACCAGAGTGCCGACACCAGAGTGCCGACACCAGAGTGCCGACACCCGAGTGCCGACACCCGAGTGCCGACACCCGAGTGCCGACACCAGAGTGCCGACACCAGAGTGCCGACACCAGAGTGCCGACACCCGAGTTCCGAGTCCGAAGCTCGTAGCGGAGTCCCGAGCCCGGTGCTCGCCGATGAGTCCGTTCCCCTTTCGCTGCGTTCTCATTCCCGAGCCGCCTGTGTCAACGGCCGCCGGATCCGCCAGTGTTCCGGCCGCCTCAAAAGAACAATGGCGGCTGCGGCTGACAGGGCGGCGGGCAGTGGGCGGAGGCGGGGGGCGGAGGGGGGTGCGGAGGCGGGGGGGGGGATCAAGACCGTACGCCGGTTGCGCGACCGTAAAGCTCGCGAGAGGAAAGCGCGTTGCGGCGGCGCCGGCGCCGATGCGAGAGCGAGCGCGCTGAGCAAGGGGCATGCGAGCTGAGCCAGCAGCGCACCGCGCCGTGCCGCGGAAAGGCCGGAGAGCGAGTTCCGGCGTTTCGAGGATGGCAATGGCAGCGGTGGTGACGGTAGCTGCGCGCTGAGCGAGTTGCGTCGGCCAAGCAGACGGCGCGCGCTTGCAATCTCTGGGAGACGTGCTCGTGGAGCGGCGCAGATCGCGCAGGAATGATATGACTTGGCAGGCATTGTGGGACCCGCCGAAGTGCCTGTGGTAAATTGGACTCCACCTGCATTGCACATCAAATATCTGGTAATATATTTCACAAGCGTTTACATTCTACACAAATTAATAATTCTGGAAAGCCGACAGTTTCAAAATTTTCCATGATGCAAAACGGCTGTACAAAAACGCTCCTGAGAAAATGTCGTCAGAGGCCCATCCTTTAAATAACCTCTGTTTTGACGCATTGTAATGTTTTTTAGAGTGAATTCCTAGAAGTGATCATTCCTAAGACCATTGTTGAAGTGAAATTTAAAGAAATTGAGGGAGAGGTTGGATGGAGGTTGGTAAGCAAGGATATATGTAAATGAGTGCTATCTGCTCTCGAAACACGCGAGAGAAACAGGAGTATGGTTTCCCCTTGCCAGCTGCAAGTATTTCAGCAACTCATGGAACAACAAAAAAAGAGAAGGGAAATATTTAAAATGCCCTTGAAATGACATTTTAAAATTCAATGAATTCAATAAAAACAATATATTATATTTTACTATTTGATTAGTTTCAGTAAGTTTTCCAACAATGACAGCATTGAGAGTATGTCATGAGTCTCCGAAGGAATAGTTCTAAATATATTTGTATGAATTGCGCACAAAAATTCCTTCATTTTGGCTTTATAATAATTGTTGTTGTGTGCTGTGGGTAAACCGAAACTTGTGCGATTACCAGACAGGCAAGCGAAGCTGTAAGAGCAAATCGCGGAAGCTGAAGAAGAGTATTTTATACACGTAATTGTAGAGAAATGTATCCTACAGAGATACTAATTCTAGATGTGATGAAGTACAGCACGGCCAAAAGAAGAAATTTATGATGATGATGATAATGATGAAGGAGAAGTAAAGGGAGAAAAAATTTGGTAACGAACAGAAGTGTTTGCAACCAGATACGAGTGTAAGGGACGAAGTCTTGAAACTCATTAGCGTATTCTAATCTCAATATTCTTTAATGGAGGCAAGTGAATCATATAGTCACAGCAGTAGCGAAAAATCGAGGACTCAGCCGATTCTGTTGAATCAGTCTCGCTAAATGGAGTTTTACGCGCGCGGCCATCTTTATTACAAATTTGCGGCAAATATTAATAGATGTTCGTTTGTAGAAGCCACAAGCGGCATAAATACGAATTTATAATTCAGTAGTTGAATGCCACCACACAGATTTACTCCAGAGGAAGAATGCCAATGATTTAACAGAATCGCGAACGTTGAACAAATACTAGCATTTGTGGAAAATAACAAATTAGGTTACCAATTCAAAGGTTTTAGTGAAATCGTATCAGAACAACTTTTATAAACATACTTTGGTCTGTTCGTATAAAAAGATAAAGAAAACTAGAGATAGTAAAACAGCACATATTTTCTTGGATTATTTGTAGCTGCGATTTTCAAAATTTCCGAGTTCAACGAAAATGAAATCCGTAGCATTTTAAGCGTTCTTTCTTCTATCCAAAAAATTCCTACTGCGTAAATTGTATGAGTAAGTAAAAATTGTACTCATTTTGAGAAAATTTCGGAAACGTTCAATGCTTCATTAAAGCATTTCCAAAACATTCATAATGGTGAAAACCCTGCCATCAGTTTAGGTGCTAGTGTTGCTCAAAGACGAACAGACTGACAAAAAACATTTTCGAGATCAAGGCCACCAGAATATGGATTTTGACAATACCACTTACCAAAGTTACTTACTAGGCAATAAAAAGTCCATTTTTGGCACTTTTTTTGCAGCAGTACATAACTTCCTCTAACTGCGTAGCACTTACGCGAAAGTACAAAAATGAGTTTCGTTTCCATTTCAAGGGCAAACACGATTCACGAGAGATTTTGTTTGGTAATGTCAATACAACGACAGAGGAGTTTTAACACATTTTTTGGTCCTCTGTGAAACGCTATGCTTCCAATGTAAGCCCTACCAACGCAGTCCACTGGGACAGGCGTCAACGGCCGCGCGCCGCCGCCATCCACCACGCGACGCGCTTGGCGCTTTGGCCGCGGAAGGCGCCTTTCTTTGCGCCCGCCTTCCATTCCTCTCAAGATCGGCCACTCGCGCCCGCCACATTGCATACTGCTCGGAACGCCCTTTTCCTGGCGCTCCGCCGCCAGCCACCGGAAGCAACGCGCGGGGGTTGAGGGTGGCAAGAGACTCGGCCACAACGAAGGTCTGAATTTCATAGCCTCAATTTGCCGCCTGGGAACTGTTAGTAATATAGTGTTACAATACCAATAACAATTCGATTCAAACATAAGTCGTTTTTCATCTGCCAATGTTTAAGAATTTCGTTTTATTTTGACATTTGTTTAAATATACAGAAGCAGCGTCAACCACTTTACATACCGGCTGAGGCATACTTCGCGGCAACGTTCGGTTCACCGCCGACGATGTTGAATGAGTATGAATTGAGTATGAGTATGAGTTGCGACTATGACAAATAAAATTCATTTTAACGAGTAGCAAGTTAGTGGGTGGTCGGACACTCAGACAACGCGCGTCGCATCATGCAATTTTCTGGAGACCTTTTCGCATTCCAGACAAGTGGGAAGACAATCCGTGATCGTTACGGCATTACATAGAACATTATCAGTAACTGGGGAAATATTCCGCCTGTTTATTGGGAGGTAGTACTGCAACTCATTTTCATTAATGAATCTCGTTCTAAAACCTGCTATACACTTGACACTATTTTCATCCGTGTATTTTACATTTAATTTTGTTCCTTATTCGGGGGTAAATAATCAGTTTTAGTCACTCAAACACTTTTAAAAAACTTGTCGCATTGTATTGTTGGGTATAAAAAATAAATAAAAATGAACATTACCAACTCTTCAGTCCGTAATAAGCGGCTGCTCAGATCCGAAGGCATCTGAAATGAATAAAAATCCAAAATTTAATGATCATCGTAATTTTCTTTAACACACGCACTGAAAGAAAACATGACTCAAGAATGAAGAAATATATACTAGTACTTAGAGGTAGAGTAGAAAATATTTTCCAAATATTACAGTATCACGAGAAGATTTTCATCACCAGTCATTAAACGATTTTCATAAATACACACAAACAACACGGCATACCTTATTTTCATATACAATGGATACATTAAAATGCAATATTCTTGGGCACTGCCACTAATAATAGATGAATGTCATATTCACTTCTGTGGTTGAGGGAGGAAGTTTATGCCTTGATGTCCTCCCCTTGGCTGAGTAGGTGATCCTTATAGTGACGGGCCCTTGCCTTCCACTGTACGAAACATTGCAAGGCAATCAGGTGTGAATGATGGACGACCGAAAGTGGTTGAGATGATAATTAAGATGTCAAAACGTGGTGGTGTGAGAAGCAACGTCACAACCACATGGCAAAAACACATATGCATTACATGGAATTTGAACTCGCAGACTTCGCTTCCGCGTGCATGAAAGCTTCTCTAAATCTTTTACCATGGAAATCTGCTCACTATTAATACGAGTATGTTGGCGTAACTTAATGGTTGAGAATACATTGACTCTTTATATATTCCTCCACACATTCCATTTTATATTATTTATTCTGCTAGTGCCGTTCACAGCCCTAATGAGATTCGAAAGTACCTTCAGAGCAATTGACACTGCAAACGTAATTTGCCTAGCTTGTCGACATATACTACATACTTGTTGTAATACACATTTTATATCATTAGTTAAAATAATTGCATAAAAGAATGTCAATTGTGATAGCTCTTTTACATTTGTTGAACATCTAAGAACAATCACCGAGCGTTATCTTAAAAATGAAAAACGATAACTCTAGATCAGATTCGTGCTGAAGTTCACATAAGGAAGGAAGTTGTTGAATAGAAACGAAGGTGAAAATAGTGGCGCAACGCGTTTTCTCACACAGAGAAAGTTTTATATAGATTTTATCGGAATGTATCTGTTCGGCGGGAGACTGTCCTTACAACAATAGGCTCAACTTTACGCAAGTGAAGTACTATCTGCAGGTTTCCCATGATAAGGCTTAGGAAAGCTGCGGGAGGCATGTGGCGAGGAACGCAAGAGGCGAATCCAAGCAGAGAAATGCACTGCAATGAAGACAACGGAGAGGTGAAGGAACGGCGAGCTACTGCTAGTAGAGATGTGCTTGCTAGCAATCCATGCATGCCCTCACACTAATCGTGCCGGGCCCCTTTCTCGTACTCGCTGGTCGAATACACAAGGAAGGAGTGGTTACACTGGCAGTAATTATTAGTTGAACTTCGTAAATATGCCATTTGAGGCCATAAAAATAAGAAAGAAGTCCTTGAATAATGTCATAATTATGACGAAACCAATACTTTACATTTTTATGTACATACGACATTATGTACCGGGAGAGGTGGCTCAGAGCATCATTTGATGTAACTGCAGTGCCTCTGTCCGGGAGGTTCTAGGTTCGAGTTCCGAAGGTGGCAGATTTTCGACACTAGTTTGTCAGTTACGACGAATTTAGTTGCTGTCTGGAAGAGAATTCTAGCGGCCGGCTGCTCTGATCCTCAGATCGATAGTTTTCCGTGGTTTCTCCGATCAACACCAGGCGAATGCCGGAGCAGTACCCTAAAAATGGGCCACAGATCGCGCGTGGTATTTATTTCCAATTCCTTGTCCAGTCTTCACCCCTTTCTTACTCACACATTTACACTAACATCCACTACACTACCACACATCCTTGGAACCGATCGAGGACTTAGAACTTGTCCCGGTTGGGGCGGTACCCTGCTAATGCGAGAAACCTGGTTGAGGGAAACCTCCTCTAGCCGACCGTAGGTCGGCACCGGATCTCACCATCCAGCGGGGGAAGACCACGGTTACCTTCCGAAGAAAAAATCATGTACTACACTTACACCTTAGCTGTTGTCGCGCCCGGAATATTATGTGATAAAATACCATAATTTGCTGGCCTTTTGTATTTCAGTAGTACAGGTATGTACTACTTAGTGTTACGCGGAACACTTTCTTTGTTTTGCCCATCGCGGCAATTACCCATTTTCTTTTTGGAAAGTTATTTTATATGGTTTTGTTCATCAGTATTTTCGCTCCTGAAGGCCACTAGTACAAAATAATAATGAATGTTCAAATAAAGTAAAGAAATCGCTTTGCAAATAATATTTAGTACTTTGAATTCATTAAAGTAGCCTTTTTATTCGACTACGTAAACTACGACAGTGTCCATCAAGTATTACAACTTTCCGGGGAAATGTACCATTTGAAGTGTAACAACGTACGTACATTGATTCATTATAGTGGGTATTCTAGGGTAGTGTCAATGTGCCATGGCGCCTCCGACTGAAAGGACGCAAAACTTTTTCACCACAAATGTGTATAAAATATCGTTTCTTCAAAATATTATCCTTTATAGTAATTCATTTGAACGGGCGCTAAGCCACCTATGGATTGGCAGTCTCTGCCATTTAATGCCGTATAATGGACACTGTGTTGGTTTGTTTGCGTCTTTTATGAATGAGACGGTGCCAAAATCAAACTGGCACAGTAGTTTACGTTCTGTTCCATAGTGTGCACTAATGGCACTACCTTCATCAAACAGACTATCTCTCGCTCAGTATGACCCCGATGTCCAGGTATTTCGTACGTTTTTCCTTCTGTGTCGCACATGGAGAGACGGCATACGCCCTGTGCGTATGGTTTCCCCTCTTCTTCTCGTAACCTTCTTACGCGATCTCAGACCGCCACATCTGTGACCACTTGAGATTACTCTCAGGCTTTTAGCCTGAGTATTTTTATTTGTTCTTATTATTTTTAGTTTGTTTTCAGTTACATTTTCATTATAATTTAATAAAAACGGCCACTATAAAATAAATTTTGTAGCCCACGAATTTTATTTTAAAGATTACTACATCAATTTTAAAACATCGCATCGATATTTAAAAACATAGATGATTTTTGATCGATGTTTTATTAGCATTGATGTTTTAATTTTGAACGTCGATAATATTATTGGTTACATCGATGTTTTGTTATCAATGTCGCACTACTGTCACAGGCAATAGAATTCCGTACCGGCAGTCACTGAATATGCTTAATCATAGAATATTTCATGACACTGAAATTAATATGGAATTGGTAACACAATTACCATTGAGTACATTTATAAATAAATAATTTCACTTTCATAGCCCAATTCATGTATTAATGCGCATCAAGTTTTTAATTTGGAAACAGAGGTGGATACAGTCCCATAAATCGCAATAAAATATTTGTAACGCTGAAATCATTGTTGATCGTAAATTACATGTACTCTGAAAGTTAATATGTTTAATGCGAAAAATAATGTAATAGCAGATCACATTTCCTTGAAATTTTTATCAGCCATGACGAACGTATTGAATATTCTGAAGAAAAAAAAAAAATCAGCGCGAACCAAGCAATTGTGATGGTTTCTTGCAACGTACTATCAACTTTCGGAGTGAAATCGCTCCAAAAGATTAGAAAATATTAATACCTTTTAGAAATTTTAATACAAATTAGCTGCACCAAAAATCATTCTATTTGAGTTTTGTAATGGAAATAAAGTGAAGTATCCATATATAGTAATAAATATTATATCAGCAACTGAAAATCGATGCCGGAGAACTATGATATCCACGATTCAGTAAACGAAAACTAAATAGTGAGTTCAAAAATTTCTTCCGTGAACATACTTCCCAGAACCCAATTAAAAATTTCACTAGAACGTAAAAACGACAATTTTGCCGAAATTGCGACTATATATATCAAGAAAATCTAAAGGAGGTTTTGCAATGCCGTCTATTTTAAAAATAGTCATCTTTAGATCGGAAAGAATCGTTCAATTGTATGATAATAGTCTGATAATATTAAATACAGTTTTACTATCATTTTCATTTATAGTTTTATCAGAAGAGGAAGCAAAACCAGCAAAACCAATTATGAATCTGAAGAGCAAGGCGTTTTGAGTTAGTAGAAAGAGAAAAAGAGAACTATCTCACGTCACTTCAAAACCTGTACGAAAATTAATAGATTTTGGACCAAGAATTAATAAATTAAGAACTAATAAATTTTGGACTAAGAACCGCGGAAAGGCGCGAGATTAGTATCGGAGACATTACACATAAAAATGAATGCAACTTTAAATACTATGACAGAATTAAACACGGAATTTACGACAACTTGCTTTTCCAATTTAACAATCAAAATCAAAATTAATTCTTTCTTCCTCATTGATTTATCCCCCCTTCCTTGGCTGTTGAATATTACATGTTTTGTCTCGTAACCGTCTCCAGTATTCAAGGAGACGGTAACAGAAATGAAGGAACAGCGACCGGAAGTACGCGTGCTTACTATATTAATAATGTATATAATGTAAATATTCTAGTATAGTAATATTCCAAATGTATTTTATAAGGTAAGCTTCTGTCAACAGATTTTTTTGTAAAATGTATTAAAAATTATGAACTATAAATTGGTAAAATGTACAAATAAAAAACAGGCCTGAAGATGGCTATAAGGTGTAAACGAAACGTCATGTAATCAAAAAATACTATACGTAACAATATACGCTATAATAAATTACTTTTGAATGTCAAAAATAAAAAGTGGAACTGGTTGTGTTAATAATAGTTGATAGAGATTCATTGAAGAAAAAATAAAATAAATAGATGTTTATTTCATCGTCAAATACATAATGCACTACCATTTCACAAGCATTTAACAAAATGGAGGAAATTCCTGGGGATATTCCGAATCCCATCTAACAAAAGCACAACTGTTTCTTACTGTTTATAATTCACATAGGCATTAAGACGAACGTATTGGTACTCACATTCAATGACGTATCGAAAATTAATAATGATCAAACAAATACTATCTCATTTCTCACGCCCATCTGATTAAAGATCTGTGTCATGTTTCCAATGCTAAACAATAATTTCATGAGCAAATTTTAGGGAAAAATATGATCTTTTGGTATTACATTTTCAGATATAGCGATCCAAAACGTTTTATTTTCAATGTAGTATAATTTACAGCTTTATATTACAATTTTGCCGTCGTTATATTTACAATTAAATTAACGCATTTCCTTTTTGTGTTATCTTCAGACTTGTATCATTAACACTTCATTTGAAATATGAACGATCTTGTGATATCATTATGATTTGAGCAGTTTTTATGAATAGAATACGAATTATTGGACATGCTTTTCTTCGTTGTCTTGTAACAACCTTTACAATCTAATAAAATAAGAGACGTTTGATTGATTACAACCAACACCTTCTACACCCTGATGCTTTTAAGGATTTTCAACTGGGTTACAATCAGATTATCGATTCCACTTGAAATCTGATACTCCCCACATTCCATTTCGGTACCAACATTCTTTTATATTCATGTATATATTGAATTGCTAAGGTATAATACATTTACAATAAATATGTGAGATGCTAATATAGTGGTGGGAACTACATGTGAACTTGGAGCAACACTTTTTTTAAAATTTATTTCTTCTCGTTCGACATTTTTGCCTCTCGAGGAGTTTGAAAATAGTACATTTTATATTATAACATTTTGGATATGGCCATCCATAGCATCCATTCCTACTCGTGAACATTGTGTAAGTTTCGAAGGTTTGTTCAGGCTTCAAGTTTTGGTCTGAGGTATAAAGTTGAAAGTTAAGGTAGCGCTTGGAAGGGTGTAAAAATCAAGTTACGATGTTCTCAGTCTTTCCTTAGGGGGGGAGGGGGCATGAAGCACGGGTCCAGACGAAATATTGTGGAACAGGGTCAAGAGTAAAGATTTTGATAGAAATGGTCAGCTATTTTACTTATGTGTTCGTCTAGTGGCAATATATTTAGCTCGCGATGAATTTGGGAATCTGGAATAAACCATGGTGCCTTGAGGATCTTTCTTAGGAACTTATTTGGGAATGGAGCAACACTAATATTATTCACTTTCTTAGCAGCTTGGGGACCAAATAATATATAACGCTGATAACACTCACTTGGTATTATTCTTTGATCCTTCTGAGACAGATGTGGCAGTAAGTGCCATGAACTCTGCTTTTAAATTAATATATTGTCCATTTAGTCAACTGAGAGCGGTCTCGTTTTAAATACTTCTAAAAAAGATTTCTTGTGGACCGGACGAAGAGATTCAAAGTTGACAGTCCCCATAGATACAGTCAGAGATATTACACAGGTACATCCTTTTAAATGAATATTCGAAATCTAGGTGTGATTTTCGATTCTAGATGGGCTTTTGATAATGATACCCTGGAGATATTTAACAACGCCTATGGTAGATTGAGGACTGTATTCTCACAGATTAAAGATTTTTCAAAATGTCTCTACATTTGTTATTCGTGAAGTAAATATGACAATTTGCCTAAGTTTGTCACACTCCTCTTGGCTATTCTCCAATTAAAAAATACGGTATATTTGACAGGGATGCGGTTAGCCAATTTTTGAAATTGAAGCTCCCGATTGGATATCCGCGTCCCTGTTAATCACCTGTCAAATGTACTTAAATTTCAATCATCTTACATCATCATTTGAAAGGTGTTCAAAACTGGTAAGCCACCATAACTGAGTAAACCCCTGGTCTATTTACAAGGAACATGGTCCTTGGACAGGCTGCGATGTTTCAGTGGCAGCGTCACTGACCGAGAGGTCCTAGGATTCGAGTCACGACGGTGGCAGATTTTCGATACTAGCTACCTAGTTGGGTCGAATTCAGGCACTGTCTGGATTAGAAATCTAGCAACTCCCTGCTCCGATCGGTAGTTTTCCGAGGTTTCCTTCATCAACACCAGGCGAAAGCCAGAGCAGTGCCCAAACAAACGAGCCACGGACCACACGATATTTTCTTCAACATCCTTGTCCCTTCTCTACCATTACATACGTATACACACTTACACGCTGTAAATTACCACACATGTCAGGAGATCAGAGAGGAACGTAGAGCTTGTCCCTTCAGAGCGGATACGGTGCTGTTAGGGAAGATACCTAGAATTCTGTTCACCCTTTTTTTGGACATTTGAGATCTAAGATTTGGTCTAATCTTCAGGAGACAAATATTTTATGAATAGCTGAAAAATATAGTATAATAAAATTATTTAATTTCAATATAACAGACATTTGAGTCTAAAATTCAATCTTATACAAACTAATATTATTACATACATATTGATTACAATTTTTATTATGCGATGTTTTCCTGGGGCTTTTTCCAGCTTCAGGGGATGTCGATTTCGACTATCCGCGCCGGGTACCCACTATGTGAGCACCTATACATGGGGGCACCTATTAATCTTTACACTAGACACACTTGCGTGCTCCTCGGTCAGTGGCCAGCGGAACAGATTGACTTTACAATGCACTGTGATGGAACTTAAAATTAAGATTTATTACTTTTTGTTGCAAGCGGTTGTTTTGATACAGGCACGCGAACTTTTTGATGTTTTTCGTTTTCGTCTAGATCTGCGCATTATCAAATACGACCCTGTTTTAATTTAGAATTACATTGTGTCAGTTTGTATTGGTAGTTTCGAAATTAAATTTTTCTTTTTGTGAATCTTTTGTATTCTTGTTCCGTAAGATAAATTATTGATATTTTACCGGAGATTGTCAAAGAATTTGTCAAGACAATCAAGAATATTTATCTCCAATCAATCAATCAATATCGTGGAGTAGTTCTGGAACTTCATCGTATAGTAAATTCATCGTATCGTGTTGGACTTTTCAAATAATGTGCAAAGTTTTCAGTGCGTAGAATTAAATCGCATGAGGGAAGTTGGGAAATGAATTGTATTTACTGCAAAGAGGTCATGATATGCTGTAAAAGGCAGGGATGACTTAAAAAAATGAAATGGAGGTAAAATTGGAGGATGATTGAACAACTCTTTCTGATTCAACTGAATTCTGACTCAACTCATTTATATCGTGTATGTTACTGACGATGAAAATAACTGCTTTCCGAAACGTTGCTATATATATATATATATATATATATATATATATATATATATATATATATATATATATATATATATCAATTACACTGAAAAATGATCCTTCCTTAAAATAATAGACCAAAATCATTCTAATATACTGCCCTTCATATTTTACATTTTCGAAAAAGCTGTAATAACTCTCTTTAATTAGGGTAATAAGAAAAATAGGAGAGAAGTATAATACCTAGGCTGTAAAAGAGTTGTGAAACGGCTCATTCCATTCGTCATTAAGTTAAGATCTCGGGGGAAAATAAATTCTATCGAAGATTTATTTTGTTATTTTAACATACACAAGCTATCAGTCTCTAGAGCATGCAAGCAATCTCTTGAGCACTCGTTCACTTTACTACCGCTTGAATTGTTCCGTTCCTTTTTAGTTAAACCTGTTTTCTTCTTTCTTTTGCTTGGCTTCTGTTTTCAGCGCAAAAATACTCCGCGAATCCTGCGGGAGTTTTCTGTGGTTGAAGCGTTTCTAAGAGTGTAATGCAAAATCGCACATGTGATTGATATAACAAAATTCATAAATCTTCACAGCAGTTTAAAATATCACGCTAAGGAAAGTTGACGATTTTATCACATTTAAGAAAAAGTTATAAGCATAAAACCCCATATGTATGCTACTACTGAGTGGCGAATTACCCTGCAGGGGTTATCAAACTAATTTGAGAAGAAGAGAAAAAAGAAGAAAAAAAGAATATTTTAGATGATATAATGAAATCTGCGGGCAAACACGCAACTTAAAACACACGTTATCAAACTCGGAAACAATGCATTCTGGGCTCTTAAAATCAAGCTTTCGTGTTCCTTGAAGGGATGCAAGTTTTAGTTGTTACGCAACTTTTCACAAAAACAACGAAACCCTTTTCAACTTTTTTTTTTTACGTTTTCGGAGGATGCTCCTCTGGATGCATACACTTCATAGCATGCAGAATCTTGAAATCTGAGCAATAGTAAATTGACCATTTTATGTTCTGTGAAGTTTAATGGCACGTATCTCACAAAACGAGTTTCTAAACGCTTCGCATTATTACGTTTATGATCTTTATCCACTCAAAAGCACATGATGTAACTCACAGTTCAGTCTGGTAATACCGAAGTTAGGTCCCAGTACGAAGTTATTTTCAATTTTAAACTATCATTTACAAAGAAAGGAATGTTTGCATATGTTTTCCTAGTGAAATTGAATTGTCTACATGAAAAGAGTATCATGTACCTTTTTTTACATAAGTGCTGTTTTTTTCAAACTACTGTCTTTCCCTTCCGGTACCTCATTTCCGTAGTAACATACGATGCCTCCTTCATCTATGAAAAGTCGCTCGGATCCAGTCATATAGTCAAAAACATACGCATTAAATGATGCATTTTCAAATTAAACAACCTTCTGTCAAGAGGAAGATGTCACTTGACATACCATTAAGCTATATGCAGGACCTGCCTCTGCTACACATTCCTGTGTGGGCAAGTTTCTACAATAAGTTACTCTGAATTATTGAGTTCTGTATCCATGATATGATGAAAAGAAGGAACTCCTTTTTTCTTTTTGCATCAAAAAGGAGAAGCTTTGAAAAGATGAAAAGAAGTTTGCGCTTAAAATAAAACATCTGATTCATAGATACGTAATTGCATTGGGAAGAAGGGACCAAATGATAAAAAGTAACATTCTAAGTGAGTACCTTCAACGAATTCAGATACACTGCGCACAATTCTGGTAAAGTTTCAGAACCCACTCCCATATATATATATATATATATATATATATATATATATATATATATATATATTTACTTTATTAGTATGCAAGGACAAGAACTGGCTTTGGCAAATGCTGCTTGTTTGCCTAACTAATACGACAAAATAGCGATTAATCTCGGAAAGTTACATAATCTGATAAACACCATACCTCATGAGGGAAAATTATATTTTCCCCTCAAATCATAAACTGGCTGACAACGCAATAAGATTTTTAGGATACGAGTTCTAGCAAATGAAACACTGATGAGGAAATACCGATACCTGTTTGCCATATTCATCATTTTTAAGCACACTTGTACCATTACTTTGTCGGCTTAGAAACCGTAGCGAGCACATTTTCTAAGTTCATGTTTCAATAAGCGTAGAAATGTATTACATAGAGGAAAACCATGAGATCTCTTCATTAACACTTAAAATTTTACTTTATGACAGTAACCAATTCAATTATAGTACCAATTCTTGAGATTTTACAAACTACTTCAGTATTCATTACTTTGAAATTGAATAATCGTACGAAAATGTCAGCACACAGTTTTCAGCGATCCGCAGATAGGGCTCCCGCCACTGTCGAACTCTGGTGGTAGGTCACAATTAATGTTTTTCATTATGACAATTTCCTGTGTTCCAGCTTTCGTTTACCACAGGCATCGTGTATAATTTCATAAATAATTCCGATAGAGATGAATGATAGGCAATGATGGAATGAGAGTCTGAAAAAAACTTAGTGCTCTGTGGATCCTTGCAACGAACCCGTTTTGCTCACCAGAGATTCCGCATGGAGAGATCTGCTTCTGAACCAGGAATTCAAATACAGAACATTCATGAGCTGACTGAACGTAGCCTGAGCAAATTCTACTACTCAACACACATTGAAGAGCCCCTCGCAGCTGCGCAAAAGTTGTGAATACAGACAGATTAGTGTGAAACGCAAGAATACAAAAATAGTACGCAAAATCATTGCAAGGGCACAGCAAAACCGACAGACCGTGATTCGTATGATCACGGTTTAGAGTGTTTGAGCCCCTTAGAAGTTGAACGATTGAGGCTGAAACTAAGTCGTGTGGAAGAAGCTTAATAAGACCAACCCGTGGCATCTCAGCGCTCGGATTACAACCACTTTCGAACCGTTCGCAGTTTGTGGCATTTTCAGCATAGAAAGAACCTTATTGTCCATGCAAAATCTTTTAATAATGGGCAAGGTAAAAGAAGCTCACCATTGAGGACATTCCAAGAACAATTGAAACCGCTTTCCATGTTTTTAAGAGAACCTTCCACAACATCCCTAAATGGTCTGAGAGATTTTCAATCAGTAACAAACATTTGAGGACTCCCCCTGTTCCCCGCAGATCGTAGGAGATGAGGACTCAATTTAAAGATTGACCCCTTCCCCAAGATTTTATTTGAGTCCTCAACCACCTCTCTAGGTTGTCTGTGGGCTTAGAAATCGGTATCAAACGCCAGGCTTAGCTTAGCTGTTCATATATTATGATACCTAGTTTTGCGTAACGGACGACTGTCAAACGTATGATTAGCATGAGCCAAAGCAAAATTACTTTTCCGAGTTTGGTGTAAGTTTCTATTTCTATGGAGAATATGAGGGAGCGACTAATTCTTCTCCAAGAGGTTGGTGAAGAGATGGTTACGATCATCTGACACCAGATTTCAATGCGACGTGGATATTAGCTCTCAGACTCTTATGCTAAAAATAATAGTCAAAATGCAGATAAAATTCAGCCAAGACCGATGAACTCTACTACTTTATAGCTGTACGTTGTTTAAGTAACGCTCATTATGAAACAGGAAGAGTCATTAGTTCCAAGTCATAATTTAGTGTATATAAAGGAGACTCATGTAAGTTATCGACCTCATTTATCTCTCAAATGGTTGAAGACACTAAGGAGCAGTTTTCATAGAAATGACCCATTAAAGAGCACTCGCTAGGCAATTATAATAGAGCACAAAGTAATTTTTGTAGACGTTTTTAAATGAAGCAGTGGTCTTTGCTGATTCTGATAAGACAAACTAAATAAAAAAGTCACAAATATTTATTTATCAGGTTAGATGATCTATCTCGGGGAACAATATCACGGAAGGAATGGGTGAAATTGGAAGGGAGATATCCCGAATGAAGCAATGACTGATTTAAACATGTGACGAGCAAGACAATTTATTCGAACACATGTTCATCGTGATTGCTAATGTGGATATCGGTACATCTGACTACTATGCATACTACTATGCTTTGCTTTCAAGCTGGCTATGGAAATTCATGAAAATATTATAATGTTTTACGGAAGAAATGTTACTGTTACACGAAACAATAGTTATAAACGGTGTGAATAATTTCAAAGAAATTCTGGATCTATTTCAGACGAAGAAAGACTCTGGCACAATACAAAGTTACAATCAGGAATGCATTTATTCCATCAGTAAGGGTATTTACAATCTGAAATGTAATAATTGTTTCATTCGTGTTTCCTTCAAGATCTTTAGGAGAAAAATCAAGCGACATGAATGAACCTGATGAAAGACCAAAAATGTGAGACTAATGGCGAGTCCATTCGTTGTAAACCAATTTGTAGTGAAACATTTACTCCTGGATTTTTTTTGCACCAATTGTGATTAAGATGCCCTCTAGCACAAAATTACAACGATACGATTCATTAAATATAACTTTCCATGCATATTAATATTTGCCTTTAAGTCAGTTCAATCCACAAAGGTAATAACTAAACGCAATCAATATTATATATTGGTAGAGTCAACATTATATATTGGTAGAGTAAAAAGGTAGAATACAGCGCTCAATATTCGATGACGTATTTCCGATGTTTCATGTAAAACAAATACGACGCGGTCTGTGATACACAACATGCACCCTTGCATCTATAATATATTTTTTGACCGTTATAGCGTACATGAGAACATGTCGAAGACTTGCGTTCTACAACGTGTTATAACTATTAGTTGCATCTACGTAAACATAAATGTGCATATATACGGCATTCTAAAGTGAAATATTGGTCGTGAACCTGACCGACGAAATGCGTCGTTTCGCAATTAATACCAAAACATTAAAACAAAGAAGATTCAAGGAATTTATTTTTTAATTGCATTTTATCCGGTTCCATGAATATATAATATAGAAGGGAGAGTGGTTATCCAGAAGCATTATCAACGACGTTCCACGTGAAATACGTTTTTATAATACTCGTTTAATCCTTATCAAGTTTTATTAGCATCATGTTTTAAAAATATTTTAATGTAAATATTATCTGATTTTTATGTATGTTCAAAAGTGGCCCTACAATAGTTGAAATTTATATAATATTGAAACATCGGAGAGGATATTTTGACGGAATCAGATCGCTGCTATGTGAAGGAGAGCATCCTACCCATAGAAATGTCATGTCCTTATAAAGGAAGGTGGAGTTATATGAAATGCTTACTATCTTGTATCTACTTCCTAGAAAGAGAACTCGAGGCCCTGCGAATTTGAAACGGAGCCTTTCAATTTTAGGGGATTTTACGTGAAGACTCCACGAAATTGTCTCAAAACTGGCTTCAATATTTTCTTATATTTTAAGCAAAAGAGAGAATTGCTCTTATAAAACTGGCGCAGATCCAATTTTTAGAAAAACCTCTGAAGCTTTGAAACCTTCAAAATTTAAAATTTTACCGTCGTCCTCTTACAACCACATTTATGAATATATTTTCTTAATGAAATCCGTTCTTCAAAAATAGATTTTAAAATAATGTAATGCAATTTTTTAAATATGAGAAAGTTTGGGTGGAATAAAGGCAAATTTAAAAAAAATATATAAACAACATTTTCTCAAAAACAGTTCCATTTTTTCTCGAATAGAGCAATCTTTGCAATAGAGCAATCCGATTTTCATCAACGACTCTAAATGTAGATGTTTGCAAAACTTACTTTTTTATTGCTTCGGAAATGGTGTTCGAACACCATCAGCCAAGGTTTCATTGGATAAATTGGTTACTTGTGGAACGAAAATGCCCGGAATCGTATCCCAGACTAGGCACATAATTTTGCGGGTTGGAAACACGTTTGCAAGTTGTATTACGTAACCATTACAAATAATGCGAGAACGTATGTCCTATCATAGCGCCACACGTTTTTAGTTTTGTATATGTATTATGTAGCGATTTGGGCTGCAGGAGAAGAGGTGAGAGTGCCAGCCAGCAAAAAATGTACGGATTTTTTCGGCTAAAAACATGTTTGATACAAAAAAACAGATTTTTCCTACTCGTGTTCCTATAGATACATTCTCAATACGCAGTATACTCAGAGAGCACGTTTTTTATGTCCTTGATAACAAAAAACGTCCAGGTGACTATACTGGTCCAATAATGGTAAACTATCTATTTCCTTTAGATTGGATTTTTAAATCAATTCACGATTTTTTTCAAAATACGTGTAGCCTTCGCATATTTTGGGGAGACTTTTCTGACTAGTCAAAACAAACAGGACATTGAAGACTGTTCCTTAGTATCGACTCGCAGTACGAACTTCGTAGTTCAGTTGGTAGAACATGTAGAGTAGAGGTTGGTAGAACCTGAAGAATTGAAGGCTTCTGGTTAGAATCGTGATCCCTCGCTCTTATAGGAGCAAGGGAAATCCAGTTTGTCGGTATCATAGACCCACAAATTTTCTGTCACAAAATCGAACTTTTCCCTATAGAATTACGTATCATTCTCTTTCTACGAAGTAGATACGAGAACGTAAAACTCTTATTACCTGTATCTTATACCCTCACTTTACTAGGATATGATAGTTCTAACTATGATATTTATCTTGTAAAATTGATAGAGACAGAAACAATAACAGAAACATATTCAATGCCAAAATGCTAGTGTTGAACAACCCACCGACTAACGATGCTCAATTGGCAAGGATGATGTCAGTAGGAGGGAATTTAAACCGCATAAATTTACTTCCGTGCAGAATAATAGCACTCATTATCGTAGATGCAGCAACTATTTGTTTTACATTGCTCCAAAATTAATTTCTTTATCACTTTATCTTTCATAATCAGAAATTTTTTTCAAATGAATTTTCTTAATAACGCAAAAACAGAGTACCGATAACTATATCTACTGTGTAACTGCTCATCCTCGGACATCGACTTTTAAATAAACGTAATTTAACATGGCGCGAAGTGTTCGCAGTTGTATTGCAGCTGCAAATCAAGTGAACGTCGATCCCGAAAAGGGCTACGGAGGCGGGTCTAGAACCAAACCCACTCGTGCATTGAATGAGGCGAGACACTTCCTTGGCGTGTCGACGGACGGTCCCCGCCATGGCGACTTGCCTTCCCTCGCCTCGCCTCACCAGCAAAAACAAGCGAATCCGAATCGCGATTTAGAAGGAAGGCAAGAGCAAATGGAGGGGTCGACAACCCCGCTGACTAGGAGTTTCGTGCAACGCGGCGCCTGCCTCGCCGGCAGCCGGCACGGGCGGCCCCGGCAGCTCAGACCCGCCGCTGTCGCCCCCGCCACCGCCACCGCCGCGAAGACGCTGCACTTGCGCACGCAGCACACCGCTGTAGCAGAGGCGGATTGTTTGAAAAGGGAAAACAAAGGCACTGCCCACCATCTGCTTAATATGCACGTGCAACGCAAAACGACTCACATTGTTCTCCCCATCATACTTCTTAACCATGAAAGTCACATAATCACTCAATTTCTTGGGCATTAACTATTCAAATCTTTCACCAGAATAATAGCTTAATTCTTAAAATAGCCAATTACAAGGAGTTAAAGTGCATAATCATCAATTACAACAACGATTTAGCGAACATATGCAAAGAAATAAATTAAAGATGTCATTTCTGAAACTACCCTAATTAAGTACGACATGCATGACGGAAATAAACAATATTTCAATGTACGTAATATGTATGGGACTTAATTATGTCCCAAATCAAACATGTCTTTTAAAACACGTCGGATTTTGCGCATCATATTCCTTCATATACGCGCAGTCAGCCATTGGTCTGTCTAGAAAAAACGATAATTTGGTGGGGAGACTACTTGCGACGGGGCTTTGGAAGTTCCCAAGAGCGCCGACCAAAGTTGCAGGGGAGCAGTCTAGTCTTGTGGTGGCCCCGAATTCCGCCAGAGCGACAGCAGTGACAGCAGCCACAGGCCCAGGGACAGCGTCGTGACAAGCGAGCAGTGCGCCTCGGCGCCGCACCGTTGCGCCCGCGCTGCCGCCGCCGCCGCCCCCGAGAGCCACGGTCCGCCGCCTTGACAAAGTACGGCTAGGGCCAGCCTCGCAAAACGACGCGAGGCAAGACGGCGCGGCACCGAATGCCGCGGAGTAACGAACCCAGAGCAACGCAGCGGAAAGCGCCGAGGGGGGAGGAAGGACCAAGGGAAGAAGGGGAACGAGGAAGGAGGCGGCGGAGGAGGGGAAGAGAAGAGGCGGGTGCAGCGCGAGGGCTGTCACTCGCACGGAACTCTGCGCAGCTTCGCGCCGCGCAACGCGATGGATTGCGCCGTGACGGACATGCGCGGAGCTGTTCATTTCACATACATACACACGCACCAAAATCGGATATAACTAGAGGATTCAATTACAAACACGCGTTACTTACTAACTACACGCGTTACTAACTGCACTAAGTTTCAATTATTTTTGTTTTTTGTTGTTGTTTTTTTTTCTTTCTTTTTTGCCTTCAATTTAGTTTTCTGCGAGCTCGTAGTTTACGTTTGAATTGCTTTCCGGAATATCATTCACTCATTATTTGATTTTTACACAGCAGACACCGTTCCTACTCTGATTGACAATTACATTCGTGCTAATAAACGTGGAAAAGAAAAAGACACTAGAGAAAATTTGATTGCTTAGCACTACTTCTCCCCAAAACAAATTTTCATCCTTAACGACAATTTGAGACTTTTGAATTTGTTTACAAGTTATTCTTACTAACGTCAGAAACTTACCTACGTGCAGATTTACACAAGAATTACATACGTGTTAAAATTAATACTTTATTAATGCGTAATGATTTACTCTTATCGTGCTCACACATCATATGAATCGAAATAAAGTGCATTGGAACAAACTTATCCACCGCAAACAGAAGTTTTGATTAAAAAGCTTCCCTAAACTCCAAGTTCCTATTCCGTTTTCGAAATAATTGGATATACAATCATATAACTTTTAAGACATTCGAATCTTATGGTACAAATACCGTGAAATTGAATAAAAAATATTAAACAAATAAGCTCATGTTTTGATACAAATATTGACTGAATATTCTCCTTTACGAGTATGTAAATATTTTAAAAAAGCGTTTTATATTTCATGAAATTGGACTGACTTCTCCAGAATGATTCTGCGCAAGACTTACATAACGGTGGATCACCGGATTACATTCACGTCTGTAGACATATTTACATTATAATTTTTGTTTTCTTATTTCGCAAGAGCTGCCGTAAAATGATGAACGCGTGACATCCGATAAATTCTAAACAATTCACCCGTCTGAATTCGAAAAATCGTATTTTTTAAGAAAATAATTCAATTCCCGTTTAAAATATCATTTCCTAGCAAAGAGTCAGGACCTATTTTTCTATTTATACATATCAACAGGAAAGAGTGTCGTGAGCTAAACAAATAGTTGGATGAGGTATTTTACTTTCAGAGTAATTCCATGAAAATTTAGAAGAGATGATCTATTTATTTAACGGATTATTCGGTCTCGATACACCGACCATTACTACCACAAAGGAAAACTATCAATTTTCAATAAATATTCAATGGCAATGTCATATTATTTAAAACGAAATTTCTTATTATCATGGCTGCATAAGGAGTTGTCTAAAATCAGGAACACGTCAATTTCCCACAACGTGTTCTTTGGCAAAAAGCAAGCATTTTCGTCCATGCCTTAGACATTTGTAACATTTATTCTGAAACACCTGTTTATGTGTGCCGGTGGAAAATGATAACTTTTGGCCAATGAACATATAGTGGGACAATTCATATAACGTAATTACACACGTGATATTTGCCCCTGAATGTGAGGCACCAGTGTTCTGCGGGTCACATTCAGTCACAGTCGAGGACATTTCGTGTAGCTGCGGAACACCTGTGCATAAGAGTTGCCTAACTTTCAGAGGCAAATATCAAAATATCACATTTGTAATTCTGTTTTGTATTCCCTAATGTCGCATGTGAGTTAGTTACGTACAATCGTCTAAAAATGCAAATGTTTGAATTTATGTAATTAAAGTGCGAATAACGCCAGATTGTATGGAATCGGAGCGCGACATAGTTCAATGCCTTCTTCGAATAATATTGAAGATGTGCACACAGACTTTCCCGAGTGCACAAATTCTTTCCCAGGTCATTCAGCGAGTCTTCGCGACTCGCAAAAACATTTTAAAATGATGTTTCGATGAAATACTCAGCGACGAAATTCAAATATAGTGCAAAACACAGGTTTTTTATGCCTGAAAAGTTATCGCAATTTAGTAATAAAATAGAAAGCACTCTTCTGGATGAGAGGACTCACTCTTTGTATGATTAATTTCCTTTATCCAACAGTCAGTCCGCCTTTTCATAATATTTTAAATTGTAATGTTTTACTCTGATGGTATCTTTATGTAATTTTTTGATAATGTAACAATAGCACTGTCATGGGAGTGAGGGTAATGAGGTGAATAAAATTAACAAAAGTTCGAATTTTCATTAATTTACTCATTTCTTTTCATTCACGAACATTTATTTACTTAGGTACTACAAGTCTCTGGCGGTCTTTGCTATTGAGGAGAAAAATAGTTTTTCTTACTCAAATGCAGCAGAGTGTCAACAACTTTCATAAGTGCACGTGGACGGGCTTCGAGCTCAAAAACAGCCTACATGATCACAATAATGTCAGTTGAACTCAATGAAATTTCATTAGCATTTTTTTTATTGGTACACTTTAAAAATGCATGAACAGTACAAAATGACCAATTCAATTGGTCAATTGGAAGATCAAAATCGATGTTGAAAGCTACAGCAGCACAAGGGCCAAAGACAAGCGGAAGCGGAATTTCGGTTTGTCCGGCCATTCGAATTGACCAAAGAAGTATCGGTTTCCCAACCACGCTGTAAACCCCAGAAAACTCGAAGCCTCAAGATGAGACTTCCTGGGCGCGGAAGAACCATCTCTTGTCGATAGCTCTAGTTCGAACAAATTAACTGTCGAGGAGTTCAAACAGAAGCCCTCCTGTCGCCGCGAGGCGCGGCGCGGCGCGGCGCGGGACGGGACGGGACGGGACGGGGGGGGGGGGGGCGCGACGGCGGGGGCGAGCGAGAAGAAGGCGGAGGAGGGGCCAAAGGCGGGGGCGCAGAGCAGCGGGGCGTAGCGGCGGGCAGGAGGGGGCGCTCGTCGAGGCGGGGAGCGGGGCTGACCGCGGGGATGCGGTGAGGCGGCGGAGGCGGCGGCGGCGGGCCGGATGCCCGGGCACACCTGGCTGCCCCTCGTAATGAGATCCGGCCGCCAGGAAGCCGCCTGTTAGCTACGGCAGGTCATGCCGGGTGCGTGAACGCCGCCGCCTCCGCCTTCGCCGCCGCGTCTTCTTGTCGCGTCATCCTCCGAGGCGTTGTAACTGATCCGAGATGATTTCGAGCCGGCACCTCCCTAGCACCGGCCGCCGTGGCCGAGTCGGTTACTCGCGCGAGAACGCCAGGGTTCGAAGCTAAGCTTCTTCGGTGGATCGAATGAAGGCAAAGGCGAAGCCTGTAGTATTTCATAGTGTTCAAGGCGTTGAAGTCACTCTCCAGAAGAGGGACGACGAATATGCTGATAGAAGAATTGAAATACTCCCATCAGGATTTCTCGAACTCACTAAACCTAGTAAATCTACACAAGGGAAACGGATGTTTCACAGGTGTGTCCTTGAAATTATTTTCCAAAGATGCCAAGCGATGGCTCATTCAACGATAGTGTTTTTTCAAGAACACAAGGCGCAAAGATCCTAATTGACCGGTTGATGAGTCTCAGGGCATCAGCTGATGTCACTGCAATGTCTCTGACCGGAAAGTCCTCAGGTTCGAGTCCCGACGGTGGCAGGATTGTCGACTAGGTGGAATTCAGCCGCTATCTGGAAAAGAATTCTAGCGACCGTAATGCTCTGATCAGTAGTTTTCCATGATTAGATTCCGATTAATACTAGATGAATGCCGGAGCAATGCCCTAAAAACGGGCTATGGAACGCTCGCGACCTTTTCATCGCCATCCTTGTCCTATACTTATCCCTTTTACACACACACATTATATATATATATATATATATATATATATATATATATATACGCATACCGGACATGCACTACACTACCACACACAGCGGAAAACCAGTCAGGGGGCGTACAGCTTGTCCCGACTGGGGTGTTGCTCCGCTGGTAGCAGATACCTGGATGAAGAGAACCCCGCAAAGTGACGTGGATAGGCGCTGAAATTCACCACACTGCGGGGAAGAACACTGCTATCTCCCGTGATAGAAACATGCACTACACTTACGAGACTAATGAACAAAGAAGTTGAAGCGCAGGGAAGCAGGAAATAATTAATCAATATTACCCACACATTCAACGGATTCTTGCAAGAACGATAAGCAGGCACAACCATTTCCTCAAAGTGCACCGGTCGCATCGCCAGAGCACGTCCGTCCTTAGGACAACGACGCGAAAGAGATCGAGAAGCGATTCGTCATGTAGTTGGTAGTTTTACTGAATTTTTACTCAGCTCTGCGCTACACAACTCTTAATTCCAGGGCAGGGGTCTATTCATAAGGGCTCCAACACGGATCCCAGGACAATCCGGTTATATATGTTTCAACTCTGATTTTCCTTCCTGAACAGATTTGGAAAATAGTTTACACAATTGTATACTTAAGAGACTTGGAATAGGTTCTCGAGAGTCTTAAGATATCAAATTGGAATATTGTTCTTGATAACCCCGCTATTTTAAATTGAACGCCCTGCGGAAATCACCAAGGCATCACAATTGTAACATGAAACGCCCATGCGCATATTAAAACAAATATACACTCAAAATTTTGACAATCGCGATTGACGTCTTGGAATCGCAAGTTATTCTACTGTAACATGTTACGGGGACATTACCGATGAGACAAATTGATAAGTTAAAACTTATTTCAACTTTAAACCTTTAAGATCGTAACTTCTCTACGTGAAAATAAAGATTACTTCATTCGTTCATGGATGGAAGATCAGCAATATAAACTTCCCCTTGTAATTTAAACGTTTATTAAAAAATACTTACAAAACAAGCATGGGGAAAGAAATTTACCTCAATGGAAAGATTGCGGGATTGCAAGAAAACAACCCTTATATAGTAACGCGTAACCAACTGTCCTTCTATCCGTCTGAGCCACCGTCACTCGCGGTTGACTCCTTCCGGACTGAATATTTTCCGTTTTCCCATTCTGATTGTACCAAACCTTTTCCTTACTAAATATACAACAGAAAAACTCGGTGAATAAAATATAAGTATATATGGTATTCAATTGTATGAATATACACTAGCTAAACTGAAATTAAAATGAAAATTACTTTAAGTACTACCATACTAGGATTATTACTAGGATACATAAATTATGTATTAGTAAGGTGTGTACCGTTTATATTACCTTGGCTTATATATACAGTATATAATTTATTTATTTATTTTTCTTCATGTATGTTGATTCATGGCATTTTTTGTGTGATTTCTAATGTTGTTGTTCAGAAAAGTTGTCCTTATTCCTTGTGATTGTGTTTTTTGTTAGCCCTGATGAAGGAATTAAATATTCCGAAACGTTGGCAAACTAATGTATTTCATTAATTGACCGATCCCGTGATCCATATCCTACTACTGTAACAATTCATCAAGAGTATAAATTATTAGGGAAAATTCTATTTCCCCTCCTTTTTAAATCGTTACGTTTATGGCTATAATTACAAGGAATTTTGACTCGAATATGTATGATTTCAACGTTCACAAGTAATATTAATATTTTTATTTTAGTTTAGATAGTGTATATTAACACAACACTTGATTACCTTATATATTGATATTTCATTATGTTGGTAATATTAATAGAGACTTTTTACACAACGTAGCGTTCAGCTAGCGACAGCAATCCTGATATTAATAGCTGTTGAAGAGGAGAAAAAACTATTACACAACGTTTAGGTTGAAATGGAAGAAATTCCGAATTGTGGCGACGAAGTGTGCGCCATATTTCCATGGTCCCATAACCTCTTGATTCGCTTTTGTTTGACTAGAACTGCCCATCAACCACTGATATGTATATAAAATTGTATTATTGTGTAATAATTATACTATTAAATAAGTATAACTATTATCGTATATACAGATAACTATATAGAGACTTTTTGCACGTCATAGCGTACAGAAGTCAACAGCAATATCTCGACCGCTCTATACCACTTTCGTGCATCTACCATGCGCAACTCGAACTGCGCATGCGCAGGTCAGCATTGCTGACAATTGCTGCACTATACGCTGTGCTTAAAGTCCGTATTTACAAATTAATACCTCCAATATGATGTTGCATCATGGGAATACAGAGTTAGCCGCACACACTGTCGGCACAATTGGGAACAAATTGGATTTAGCACGGCAGTGATCGATTAGCATGCGTCACCCATTAAATCCGGGGGATTTGCGGGCTCTGTTATAGCTTCGAGTTTCAGATCGAGTTCGCGCAGGCGCAGAGGTTCAAAAGTGGTTTACGCTAAGGTGTTTCAAGACGAGTGGAAAGACCCTAAGAAGGAAAAGGGGAGGAAGAGAAGATGATGCAAAAGACTAACTATTCAGGGATATGCTGAACATTTATACGTACGACGAATTGTTTCTACTATTTAACCTTGCAACATCAGTTGTCTATCACGTAGCAAATCATGTGGCAGGAAGTTCTACTTTTAACATCGAAATTTTTTCACTATTTTCAAGTCTGCGATTTGGTCCTAGTCTTTAGGCAATGGTAACATACTTATGTTAAAAATTCCGGGCATGAAAAACTCACTTTCCACTTAAAGGCCCACTCGTGTGCCGGGAGCGGTAGCTCAGTGCATCAACTGATGTCACTGCAGCGCCTCTGACCGGGAGGTCCTAGGTTCGAGTCCTGATGGCGGCAGGATTTTCGACACTAGCTTTTCAACTAGGTCGAATTCAATCGCTGTCTGGAGGAGAATTCTAGCGGCCGGCTGCTCTGATCGGTAGTTTTCCGTGGTTTCTCCGATCAACACCAGGCGAATGACGGAGCAGTACCTTACCAAACGGGCCACGGACCGCGCGCGATCTGACCTTCCTCTTCCTTGTCCTATCCTCTCCCCTTACACACACACTTACACTAACATGCACGACACTACCACATATTCCGGGAGACCGGTCGGGAGCTGAGAGCTTGTCCCAGCTGGGGCGGTGCCCCGCTGGTGGGAGAGTCTTGGTTAGGGGGAAACCCCACTAGCCGACGGTAGGTCGGCGCCGGATCTCGCCATCCAGCGGAGGAAGATTACCGCCATCTCCCGAAAAAAACATGCACTACACTAACGGGACTAATGACCACAGTAGTTGACGCGCCCGGAAACACGAAAAAAATCAATCAATCAATCCACTCGTGTACACATGCACACAATTTATATATGTAACACACACAGACGAATTATATAATTATTGGTCATATTAACTCTCGTTGGTAAATAATTAAGTAATGCGTTCAAGACGACCTTATTCGTATGAAAGAGATACTTGAAAATCGCACCAAGAAATATCCCCTCCTTCCAGCGACCACTCAGGCGTGCACTGCTGACTGGAGCCCGTCTTGCTTTTGGAAGTAGCCATGTGAAATAAGCCCGGTCCACCATTTAGCGCATGCGTTGTATCATTGGACGCTTCTGCTGAAGGGAACTGGCTGTTTGTATCTTTAAAGGTCATTATTATGTTCATATTTTAAAAAGGACAAAGATATAGTAATCGGGTATCCTTATAGTATATCCGTCTATCCGTCCGTCACTTCGGCTAGATCTTTTGAGGTCCACTACTCCGTATTTACGGAAATCAAGGTTTCATTCCACGCACTTCGGACAACTGGTTCCTACCAGTGGCCGTTCATTGGAACCTTAGTCTAATTTTTAAAAGAAATTCAGATTAATAAGATCAACAATGTTAGGCCAAAAGAGTAAATCAAAATGGACAAAATGTAAGTCTGCCAGTTTACGGAAGTGGGGGAAACGTTTTTTATTGATCTACAAAGTATTTGAAAACTCCAAATAATTCAGAAGATTAACCTTTTCAGACCTTTATTCTTTAGGTAAAATAAACGATTGTCTCTCGTTTTGAACAATTTTTGACTTATATTCTTTTAATGTAATAGTCATGAAAATACATTTAAACCTGTTATAAATTTTATTAAAAGTTTTTAACGCCATACTAGGCTAGTTTAAAAAATATTTTCCTCCATTTTATAAAATCATTCGCACTGTTTTTAGATATGTGACTGGCATGTTTTGTTTGATAGCATTTTTTAAACAACCCACTTGAAAATGTAAAAACGAATCCATATTAACGAACAATACCTCATAATTTTGAGACTAGTTTTTATTCACAAAACATAATTAATCGATTTTAAATTGCGCAAATACCAGTGCAATGCTCATTGTGACTTCTGTGCTGGCTTTAAAATATTTCCTTTGTTAGTAATCCCTTACATACTCCAACCAAATAACTGACCCATACTGCTGAAATTATAAATCGTCCTTTGATAATTTCATTTGACGTACACTCATGCATATTGTACATTCCTCATGCGTACGTTCAAGCGAATTTATTTTAAGTTTACACTATTTTACTTTATTCTTCTCATTTTGCATTAAAACTCGATACACAACAGAACTATTACGGTTTATTCTGGAAAGTTACTGGAATTACTCAAAGAACATTTAATTTATCTAGAAGACAATCATAATAAATTCCAATATACAGAAATCAAGCACTTCATAGTGCATTTATTTGTTCATTTTAGTATTTAAAGTTTGGGATGTGATTTATTCACATGCTCTTTTATTCAGAACACTTACTCGCGAAGCAGAAAAACAGATAATTCACACAGAACTGTATATCGCTATTTGATCTATAGGTTTATAAAATCAATTTCGACATATTGTTAATTACTTAACATAAAATAACAAGAAATTTGGAGATCGAGTGATTTTTTTACATCATCTATGTTTGATCTTAAATAATCTATTAACTCATCTCGCTTCATAACTTTGATTAGGGTATGAACATATTTGCACAATTCCATTAGTTCGAGCAAATATTGAACAGGTTCTAACGCTCTTTAAAATATGTCAAGACGACATGGTGACACAAGTCTTCATCGTCAATAAAAAATATTTATTTTGAAGCAATCAGTAATACTTCCATGGATACACAAAATTTAAATTAAAATTTATTACGAGTTTGACACTCGAAAATGCACAAATATAAACCGATCAAGATTCCAGGAATCACAGAAAATGCACAAATATGTTATATATTGGCAATTCGCTGGTGTCATATTATTACATTTTCACACATGTATGTTTAACTCAAAAGAGATAAACATTTTATTGCTTTTCTGTCACTATTCCTTATCACATCCGATATCAACACTTTCACAGTAAAAGTTATATTAAATTTAAGAAGTGTTGAAGATACATTTTTCTTACTTTTAAGAAACATCCTGCGGATGGACAAAGCACAAAGAAGCCTGACGCTGACTTGCATTCCGACAGACAACAAAGTCACAAAGAATTCAGGGTAACAAGTTTTACTCTGCACTGTTATGTGAAACCACGCAGGCAAACTTGCGCAAATGCAATTGAAGTAGAGTTCATTGAACCGCACGCGCTTATGGCCAAAGAACAACTTACTTTCGCGCGGCACCTCCTCAAATCGCCAGGCCATGTTCATCCTTAATTTATACGCCGAGGAGGCGGGGCGGCGGCAGGGGCGGCGGGGGCGTTGGCCGCGGCGGCGGCGGCGGCGACGGCTCGGCGAACCACCCGGGCCCGGGGCTGCGCAGCGGGGCCAGCGGGCGAGCGGGGCGAGCGGGGAGAGCGGGGCGAGCGGCGCGGCGCAGGCGTCGCGACGTCTGCCGAGGTGGGGGCCCCTGGCAGCGCCGGTCGCCTCGCCCCGCTCAGTGATTGGCCGGGGGCGCGGGCGTCAAGTCACCCTCTGCTGCCCGTCGAAAGCCGTCGCCGCCCCGCCGTCCCCCTCCCCAGACGCTCCACCCCTTCTTTCCCCGTCCACGCCCTCGCAGCCGACTCTCGCACCCGCCCCGCCATGCCCGAACCCCCTCTGTTGGCACCTCCCAGCGGCCTCGCCGTTCGCGTCGTCGCGACCGGCAACCTCCGCCGCCCGTGCAATCCCATATACCAACCCTGTCCACACGGCAGAGTTGGCAGCTCCGACACACTCGAATCCCCTGCAGTGTTCTTATTATTCTGTACCCTTGTCTCTCCACATTCCAAAACAACACATTGTCGCCACTGCTACGCCAACCCTCTCGCGGCCGCCGCGCCTGTCACCCCATAAGCACCGACATTTGCCTTGCTACATCGCCTTCCCAGCGCCGTCGCCGTCCGCCAGCCAGTCACTGGCCGCCACGCACGCGCCGGCTGCCGGCGTCAAGCGAAGCCAAGTCAAAGCCAAGTGATGCCAAGCCGCAGTAATCAATAGAGTGCGGGAGGCGGGCGCGCCACCGCGGGGTCGCCGCCACCGTCGCCGCCGGCTGGAAAATGGCGCAATGCGGGTGGCCGCCGCCGCCATTCCCACCTCCGCCGCTTCTAGCGGCGCGCGCGCAGACGTTCCTGGCACTAGTGCGAGGGCGGCCGAGCGAACCCAACCCGCGCCCAAGGCCCCACTTATCACCACGGGCGTCCCTGACAGGCTGCGGTCGCAAGAGACACGTCCCCCCAAATATTTTCAAGTTCAACCATTCATTTTATTCTAATTTAATTTTTTGATCAATACTAAAGAAGTTTTAGATTAACATTATAACGATGATATTTATATAGTTTTACATGGAATTCAGGCTGTGATACGATAACATGGTGTACACAAAAACGTTTTGTATTCCTTCCTTAGTCAAGAAGTTAAAAATTGCGTTGGGAAGGGACATTATGGCATGCTCCCGAGCTCGTCGTTATGTGACTACCTCGGTACAGCTTCCCACCACCACTGCTCTAATCGTGGCCGCCGCTGCTCTCGGTTCCATGGCTGCGATCGTTTTACAAGTTTACTGTCAGAGTGTATTATCGAATTAACGAATAGATTCGACATTGATTTTACCTTTTCTAATATTCCGTATACCTTTTGTTACCTTCAATAAATCAATAACAAATAGTTGTGACAAAGTAAAATTCCATAAATATGAAACATATGCTGTCTGCTACTAAGTTTTTTTCTTAATAAAAGTTCCAATAATTCCTTTTTCCAGACAGTCACAAATACATTTATTAAAACATAAATGATTTTACATTCACAATGGTATCTTGAAACAAGCAGGTTTGAAAAAGGCCTTTAGGCCTAATGATGGAGGCACATTTCGACCTCCGAAACGTTGCCACGCTGTTCTTGTTTCAAGATACCATTGTGAATGTAAAATCATTTATGTTTTAATAAATGTATGTGTGACTGTCTGGAAAAAGGAATTATTGGAACTTTTATTAAGAAAAAAGTAAAATTCCGTTTACTTTGAAGCTCCCTCCCCTATTTTAGTTGCCAGTGACGCCAAGCTCATCATCTCCGCATTTAAATTGGTTGTGTTCTGTGCTGCGCTTCTGCACCCAAGAAAACGACGAAAAAATTTGCAATCGAAAGCAGAAAAAAACGAATAAGTTTGAGATTTTAAACTTCTGCAAACGGGCAGTTTCACTTACCATTTCACACGTGCTTCAAGCTCCTGAATGTGTGACGATGAACTTGCCGTTAAGTTAAATTTGGATAATCACGCGTTTTTTTGCCGAAATAATGCGATTTTTCCAAGGAAACGTACAAGAAACAATTTCAGAGTTGTGTCTTTATATGTGGTCTTGGGCCCATAGGTTGGATTGAAATCATTCGTCGAATTCGTGTACACTAAATTCACTTCAAATAAGTTATGGGTGCGAAGTATCGTGATTACGTGACATGCGGAAGAATTTAATAACTGTACTATCCACTGCAATGAATTTCCGAACAAACTGCCGATATAATTTGCGAGTTAGAATAACAGAATGATTGTTTGGGTGTACGTATTTTACATTACAATAAACTAAATATTCAAATTTCGTAAAACACCATCAATCTTCCCTGTGACGTCTGTATAGAAATCCAGTTTTATTAGTTAAATTAATACGGGCGCATACGCTAAAAAATCACTCAGAAGGAAAACTAAGTCTAGTAAAAAATGTTTGAAAAATGTTATATGGAACTAAATGCGTAACATAAAATCACTTGCATTCATGCAGGAACATAAAATCGCTTTCCTTGTCGGATATCACTCACATTACGCACTTTAGCACCCTTTTAAATGAGCAATTCTGAAGCATGACCAGTACCTCTAGAATACCCCACGAGTCGTTGGGAACTGCGAAATAGCAGGTTGTAAGGAAATTTGGAAACACTAATTCAAAATGCTCGAAATCGGATGTGAATCTACCAGAAAGAAAGGTTCCGAAAATCTTTGTAAATTGTGTATTTGCTCAGCATATTTGTTACATATAATGTTAGAATGGTCTTTAAAATTTACATTTCTTTATTTTAAAGTTTGCAATTACCATTCTTGACTGTCAGTGAACGTTCATGCTAGAGTTTTCTATTTCAAATTCACACGTATTACGGAAATAATAAGGAAATCTAGAAAGTGGAGATACATTGGCGCATTAATGCCATGATGCCACACGCAAAAGCAACATTTAAAAAGTTTTGATTATTAACATTTTTTGGTTCACGATTACTATCGGATGAAAACGAAAAAGTCAACATACAAATTTTTACGTTGTGAGTTAATCATTGTAATGCAAATGATTGAAAACACCTTTCTTTGCTTTTGACGAATTTTTTAATTATTTTTAGTAACCCCAGTCGTTTGCATTTCTTCACTACTTCGTCAGGACTAAATATGATAAAAAGGAAGAAGAAAGGAAAATTATAAAATGTACAATGGAAACATGTGCGTGTAGTGAAAAATAAAAAATGACCACAAGAACACATGAGGGAAGCTGTTTTAATCACTTAAATAGTAAAATAGTACTTCAGTCAAAATACAAATGTGAAAGGAATCTTCGCTTAGGATGTGAATAAGTTTAGATTAAATTAATATATCAAATTATTTCAAGAATATAAATTTTACTATATTATACGTCTTCAAATTATTAATATGGGTCTTAACTTTCGTTCCCAATACTATTTAATTATAAGCGAACACAAATTAAACGCAGAAGATTCCCTATACCTTTTATTCTGCAAATTATAAAGGTCTTATCTTATATGATCGAATGATGAACCGGCAATATTAAGTGACATCTGATTGTCGGATCGTTTTCCTGAAGTTTGAGTCTACGTTCTTGCTGGAGCATCGACGCTCATTTTACATTTCCCATATTTTTTTTACACAAGAAATTAAAGGAGAAAGCAATCGTAACAAAATACTTTCAGATGAGCATTTTCACCTAGGAACTCTTTATAAACGCTACATAAAACTCCATAAAATAATGTGACGAAGTATTTTTGTGTTATGGTCTGAGAAGAGTCATGATACTCTATTTAGCATACGTCGATTTTAGTTGTGTGAAAAAGATTGCGTTCGCATTCTCTTCAATACTATTCTTATGTTACTGTTATCCAATCCAATTCTATTCCAATGTTACTGTTATCCTATTCTTATGTTACTGTTATTATTCTTACGTGACAAATCAATGAATTCATACATATGCATACATTGGAATAGTGTGTCAGTACCTTCACGAGAAAAATCATGAATTATAGCCTTCGATTAGTAACTAGACTGGACTCGCCTAATAGCAGGTATCGCTACTAAACGTCTGACTTCTCAGTACATTCATTATTGTGAGTAATACATTAGATTTTGCAGAGCTGAATATCATTTTCATATGTTCAACAAGTTTTCAATGTAATTAATGAAAATAAATGATATGAACAAACATTCTTGGAGAGCTCTAACTTTTCCTAATTCTTTAAACTGATAGGCAACGAAAAAAAACTACAAAAACTCTCCACTTCTGTCGGACGAGCACTAAATACACTTCACTAGAGAGCGAAACAATTTTTTAGAAAATATGTTTTGCCAACAGTACAGTCTTACACCAAAAACCAATGTCATCTACGTAATTAGTAAAACCGCCCTTCATAACGCTAAAACGCGCCGAAAACTTGCAATGGAGCTAATGGAGTCTTTCGAAGGAGGAAGAAATCGTGTGTGCTCCAGCGCAGGTGCCGGCGCCTCCCCGACCACTCGCCCCTCGCTCTGGTTCTCGCCTAGTTGGCTGCGCTCTCCGCAGAAGTCGTGCCTTCAGTGTCAGGACAACCTCAGCCTCTGCGGACAGGGGTCAGCCCCAGCCTCTGCGCGACGCAGCGGTAGTGACCCCCTGAGCGCCCGCCGCCGCCCGCTCTGCCTCGCAAACCCCGCCCCGCCCCGCCCTGCCAAATGCAGCCTGCAATTCCTTGCGTCACTGCATAACGGATAAAACATTTCATTTGATGCGACGCGATTTATTTTGTAAAACAATAGTACAAACGGTATGTGACTTTGGGAAGAGAAGTAGAATCTGCGCACGATTTCTTGAGCTCCAGAATCACTTTCCTACCTTTTAACCATGAATAGTTGAATGATGAATAAAAATACTAACAAAGTAAGGTTAGAAACATTCGAGAACTAGACATGTTCGCTCCCGAGTTATAGAAAACTTATTTACATCGGAGAACGAACTACAGATTTGATTTTTTAGTACTGCTAACAAATCGCAACCCACACCCCCTCTACTCCTACCATAACTAGCAAAAACAAGAGCTCAACAAAACGTTGGCATAGTGAAGATAAGATTTACGTCCAGAAGCAAAAGAAGGGGCCATCCCAGCATTTGCTCAGTAGATCTGGAAAACTGGACGAGAACATGTTCGAGATGTGGGTCATTGACTCAGAAGTTGAAGTACATTACTTGTTACAAGCTCATCAAGTCGTTTTAAAATTATGCGATATAAATCTAAATTAATGCATAATATATCATTGATAAAATAAATTTTCTTTTTAATGGTCAACATAGTATGTAATTGTATAGAACAGTTATGCAGCAGAAGATATATTACTTTGCATTTAAATTTATTAATGGATTTTACTTCTTCAATGTCGTTTGGGATAATGCTGTAATGTAACTTACATGAATTAAATGTAGATATCTTGCAGTGAGGTGTTATTACCGACAGTACGATTCCGACAGTGTGTGATGTAATTAAACATATCTGTATTGCATTAAAAAAAGTACCAACTTTAAGTGAGGCAGTCTTAACAAAAACTACAGATTCGTAAATAAATAGAGAAGGCATTGATAAGATCCAGAGCTCAATGAAGAGAGGATTGTAGGAATCAGCTGGATGGCATTTGCTTATTATTCGAACATTTTTTTCAATCTAAGTCTGAGTGTAGGCTATAGGATGAGATGTCGCCAGACTATTATGCCAATTCTCGTGCAATGCTTCGCTGATGCGCGATTCCATAGCACCAGAGAATTACACCAACAAATATAAACGAATGGAAATGAAAGTCAATGAGGAAGTGATTTCAAGGCCCACGAAACGACTTCCTTCTAAAGGTATTTCAAAGGAAGATAAAACTGCCTAACACCGAATAGGGAAACTTGCACGATAACCTTTATTAAATTTCATTGTCTTATTTTTACAATAATGAATTATCGTAAAACGGAAGTTCTAGAAAGTGTCAACGGTGCAAATAATACGTAAGAGTTATTATAATCAGATCAGATCATGGCCACAGATTAGAACAAATAAAGAATCTTCGTCTACATTATTGCAGAAAATACTATGAACATCTTAATAACAAATTACTTTTTGAAAGCCAACGTAAATGTCCATGAATGCAGGTATTACACTATGAAGTATCATAAACTCGGATATTTGTAATACGAATATCTACAACACATCCACTGAACGTGATAAACAACGATTGAAGAACTTCCAATTCGTACATGATATAGCTATTTGATTAATTAATGGTAAACTGAGTATAGGAAAATATGGCAGGAAAGACAAGACGTACACATCACACAATATTTGGAACTTACTACGTACTAATATTTTAAAATCAAAAGATCAAAATTACTTACCTAATTCGTAACTAAACAGCATTCCTAAGTGCTCCAGTCATCTGAAACAAATAAATCAAATAAAATATCTATAAACATTTCTCATCGCATATATATATATATATATATATATATATATATATATATATATATATATATATATATATATATATATTTATACATATATATTTGCGAAAAATACAATAATGAGATAATAAAAATTAGACTAATTGCCAATGAATCTTAATCTTGAATTATTTTGCATTAAAAAGGCATCAAATACCTATACAAAACAAATTTTCAAAAATGAAAAATTCGAGAATTGTTACATTTAATTCTACCAAAAATGTTGCTTAACATTTGACTCTCTTTCATTCCAACTGTTGGGTCGCTGAACAGCAAAAATAAAAGGAAGCATCATGAATGCAAGGCAAGAGCGATAAACTGCATGTGTCCGGATTGGTCTGGAGTGGGTGAGTGAGTATTTCGTGTTTCCGGGTGTGTCAGTAGCTTTGGTTGTTAGCCCCGTGAGTGTAGTTGATGTTATACTCGGGATATGGCAGTTTTCTTCCCAGCTTGAGCCTAAGATCCGGCGCCGACCTAAACGGATCTCCCCCAACGGGTCACCGCCCCTAGTCGGGATAAGTACTAACCTCCCGCATGGTCTCCCGATGTGTGTAGCAGTGTAGTGCACGTGAGTGTGAGTGTGCGTTTAAAAGGAGAGGAAGGGACAAGGATGAGAAGGGAAAATCGCGCGCGGTCTGTGGCCAGTTTTAATAGGATACTGTTCTGGTATTGGAAAACTACCGATCCGAGCAGCAAGCCGCTAGAATTTTCCTTCAGACGACAGGTGAATTGCCTGGAAGTCATAGATAACAACATTTGAAAATTACGCAAGTGTGTGAGTGGCGCACCCAGAGTGTTTGCCAGCGCTGTTTGGGTTTATTTATGATACAAAATTGGTTATGATGAAATCACAACTACTCGTAATCACACCAAAAATATTTCACTGGATAATAGTAATTCGAGTTTCCAATTAGTAGTGCTCTTATACTAATGCTGAAGTTTTTTTTTGATTTCTTTTTTGCTGACGAAGCAATTAAGTTAATAAAAAAGTACAAATATTTTCTATCATAGACGTTCAAACAGAGTTATTTCATTTCGAAATGATTTTCACAATATGTTTTAGTCACATATATTTCAAGATGGATAAATTAAAACCTAACAAATAACCTATCAGAAATCGTCAAACTTTATTTTCAAATACCATTTAGTCCTCATGCACTTTGGCGTAAAGTAGATGCTAATTGGATCTACCAGAAAGTACACTTGCACGAATATTTAATTTATTTAGGAAATGGAGCTTACGATTATATTAAATAAATCATTGCATCATACATCTGACAAAACTAATTTTTTATGATTTATTCGAACAGAACAACGAATTATTTTTGTTACTATGAGACTGACAAGCTGTATTCGTAATAACTGTAACCGTATTCGAAATAAATAATATCCATAGGCACTTTGAATTAAAATGCCATGCTTAAAAATGTTTAAAATAATTCTCCTCAACGCACTGAAACACTAAATAAAATTCAAAGGAGGATGAAATCGATTGTTAAAATACCATTCCCTTTTTATCGAGGGTACGTGTGTCTGTTGTTGCATGTTTGAAAAATCAGAGCCAAAACGAAAATATTATGGGAAGGCTGCGCTATCTCGTATATGAAGGGGAACACAAATAAGTGGAATTTCTGAGTATTTCTACAAATTGAGATTAGTTTTAATAGAATGCACGCAAAAATATATGTAAGCATCCACAGCTACGAATTTTTTTTTCTCGTTTTCATCCTTTAAAGTTTCATTTTTTTCTCTCTGTCCCCTTCTCAGAGGGCTTTAATTGGTTTTGATTTTTTACGTGGGTCAGCGCGCTCTAATTTTTTCGCACGTTACAGGTAACCATTGATCGTGAATTCCAAAAATATTTACGAATTTCTCTCCAGGAAGACCAAAAGTACACGGTTCTTGTCACTTCTTCTCCTGTATCTCGTGTTGAATCCACAAGCTCGGCCAGCCAGGTCGTCCTTGTAGGATTTGTAATTTTGAAACATTTCGCTTAAAGAGACTCATACTCATGAAAATAAAACCAATGGTTTTTTCTATCCGATTTTCCCTACTGTTTCTCTATTTTGACAATTATGAACTGCGATAAATGAGCCATAGATTGGCGGCTTTCCCTGAATATACGAGTTTCATTAATTTTAATAATATTTCGCGTATTCTGAATGTCTGTTGCACATAATTTAATTCTTGGAAAAGACATTATATGCCACTCGTGGATGAAAAATTCGCACATATATTCGTCACATTGAAGGTTGCCAATTGATCAGAAATTTCCTGATGAATATTGAGGTATTTCGATCAACCGTGTCCATGTGTGTATACACTGAGACATTACAGTAAGGAGTTATTTATCGTACGGCATGCACTTTCGGGAGCCAGCACAATGACCACAGTTACGAAGCTAGAATCTCAACACTGCCGTCATTGGGTCTCTCAGGTAAGGCCTTTATGCTCAGATACGACGACGATGACGTAAGAAATGAGCAGAATAGAAAAAATTATAGGCTCGAGATGCAGAGAAAACGAGGAAAACTGCCACGAATCCACTTTGTTCCAAACAAATTGAAGTTTCATCGGACGATCGATCGAACTTTCATCGGAGATCGATCCCTATTCACAGTCTGAAGCACGGGTAGCCCGTACACTGATTAATTTAATTTATAGTTTATTACAATAAAATTATATCTAAGCGATTGAAGTGATGCCTTTTAAGTCACTCAATTGCGCAGTAGGTTCCCCTTAGAGCCAGCGCTTGCTTTCGGCGGGGGAGGGGCCTCGGGCGCGAGCGCGGCCGACCAGCGGCGGGGCCGAGCGCGAAACCTCGACGCCTGCGCGGTCGCGCAGGAAAACGCGTTGCGAGGCGGCGAGGTATGCGCTCGGCAGGCAGGCAGGATCCGCTGGGAACTTCCAACCTGCGTGAACCATTGACAAGTCATTAAGGGTGCGGGTTGACCTTCCCACGTAAGCCGGCGCATCCGCTGTTACGCTGCTTGCTCGCCGCCGCCGCCGGCGCGGGTGGCGGCCATCTTGGTTCCCAGCGACACATAACGAAGCGCACGCGAGGCGTCAGAGCGGAGCCTTGCCGCCCGCCCGCGTGCCGCGCTGGCGCCCATTCCGTCTCCCGGGAGGCGAAACTCCGACTATTTCACATACGACAGATGCTACGTATTTGCAAAATCTATGGGTCCACTCCCTTTCATTGGAGAAATAAAAGCGTTAATTATTGCAAATTTATTTTCGGCATTCACAGAAAGTGCAACCAGGATTTTTCTATGGTTCGGAGCTAGAGAGTAGTTGTTTCCTTGTAAAGATTTTTTTATTTATGCTCAATTTAAAAGTTATTTATACTTGTTGATTTCTAGTTGTTTACAACGTATTCAATTCAAATACTGACTTAATGTATTATATTATAGAAAATTAGTAAAATCTATATTTGTGAATAAGTGACATTGGTATCTGGGGGACCAGCTGAGTTTAGCTCACAGGCAACATAGCCGCTGACTCTGCAACAACTTTGACCTGTAGGTGTGACAGGGTTCGAATCCCGACGGTGACAGATTTTCGATACTAGCTGACTAGGTCGAATTTAGCTGCTGTTTAAAGGAGAATTCTAACGGCCGTGTGCTCTAATAGGTAGTTTTCCGTGGTTTCTCCAATCAACCATCAAGCGAATGCCGGAGCAGTACCCTAACAAACAGTCGACGTACAGTGTGCGATCTTTTCTTCCTCTTCCTTGTCTCATCCTCTCTCTCTCTCTCTCTCTCTCTCTCTCTTCACTTACGCACTTACGCATTTGAACTTACAAATGCATTACATTAACACGGGAAACCAGTCGGAAACCAGTCAGGAAACCAGTCGGGAGCTTACAGCTCGTCCCAGCTTGCACGGTGCCTCATTGGGGGCCATACCTAGAGGTAGATATCCTGCAAACCGAGTTGTAGGGCGGCACCGGATCTCACCATACAGCGCAGGGAGGAACACCGCCATCTCCCAGGATAAAAAACACTAACGGCACTAACGGCCACAGTTGACATGCCCGGAAATAGTAATCAATCAGCATTTGGTGGACGGAAGGGGGCTGAAGGCTCGTTTCCTTGCGTGCTCCACTGGGTATTTATCGAGTACAAACTCGTCATATTTAAACATTCATGAAACTTGCACTATTTCGTCTCTTGCTATTCCTGCCCCTCCTTTCTTATCCAGGGGGCATATATCAATGAGCACAACCCATCATGTTCCTCTTTAATAAATACTTTCATTCTATAATCTAGAGCATTTTTATTATATCTACACCAATTGCGCATCAATCCTCAATAATGTATGTACCAGTCATCAGTTTTCTTGTGAGGGCTACTCTGAGTAGGGAGGGAACGCAATGCATACCCTAATGAATATCATATACACTTAGATGCTAAAGTTTAAATGACTTACACTTTTAGAATTAGGTATTTTACGCCTGAGAATATAAAATGAAAATTTAATTTCCATGGTACGAGCTTTAATCTCAGTCCAGTATAGTCGCCACACATGTGCCAAGAATCTTTTTAGCAATAATTCTGTAAGAGGGACGAATTCAGTTAGTATTTCAAAAGGAGGCCAATTCGTGTCCCAACTCCCCTTCCCAAAAAATGCGTTGAAGAAAATTGACATCATTTTAGATTGTAATTTTTTTCTTGAAGAAATGTTAGCTTGGGTTTCACGGCAATACTCTCGTGGAATGTGACGCAATCAATATGTGACAATTGTTTTGAATACATCGAGTACAGTGACAAAATAATTAACCTAGGAGGATCTGGCATGCGTGCCACTCCCCGGATTTTCTACAGTTCTTCATTGTTTTGCCTGCCAAGAAAATGAGTTCCTACGCCGCCACTGCAGAGCCCATTCCACGCCTCTCTTCGCGCTGCTGGGTCCCTTCAGGCATTCGCATTGGAAATAACTGCCTTCAAGTTCAGTTTACCAGTATCCTGAATGCGGGATAAGCATACAATACAAGCTTCAATATTAACATAAAATTAAACCAGAACTAGTTGTGTTAAGATGTATGCAGGTTCATAGACTTTCGAGGCAGCCTGCTGTGGTGGAATTGAAATATTAAAAGTCACGACGACCCTCACAACTACGACGTCCGAAATAAAAACAAAACCGACACGACTGTTAATAAGAGATCTCGATCGCAGTTGGAATCATGTTTAAATAACAATAATAATAATGATGACAATAATGATACCAATAATATAAAAGTCGAGTATAAGGATTTGATATGTGAAATTTAATAAATTGTCAATGCACTTTAACAGAAAAAATAAAGTTATGATAGGTAATTAAGTTTTGCTATCGTTCAGAATACGTGGGTAATTGTTTTAATAATTTGATTTACGAACTTGAAGATAATTAATGATGTGCATTTAGCTATTAAGAACAGATAGGCTTGATAACGTATGACATTCTGATCAATAACTTTCCACATGAGACAGAAGCCTAGACAGGAAGTGAAAAAATGACTGAATGCGAATGGATTAAAAAACGTTAAGAATTTTTTAAACTAGAAAAAATAAACCGCTTAGATGCACACTCGTGTCATAGGACAATAGCGTACACCTTGGTGAGATCCATGACCTCACAGTCAATTACAATGAACAGAGCTTCGAAAAACGATTGCAATAAACGACAAAACAAAATAAAGTGAAATGAAAGGATATGATTGTCATAGCTTAAATGAAAAAGTCTAGATTGATCTTCGAATGAACAAAGGAATCCTCTCATTAAAACCAAGAGATGCAAATTCTTTCTATTGGTCTTAAGGCGCTATATATCGTGTGCTCGGATAACTGGTGCGTGGAACTAACGCTCTTCCTCGGGCCAAGGCGTCAAGGTTTTGCTCTCTTTCGCCTGCGCCCGAGGGGTCTTCAGACGTCAGAAACCTTTATCCATTTTTCTCTTCTCCGGGCTAAGCCCTGCGGCCTTTGCTGTCTGCACCGCTCCTGAGAGATCGATAACCGCGACAGTCGTCATAGACTCGGCCTCCCCCGCCACCCCCGGCCGCCCCCCTCGCGTGAGGCGGCACGTGCCGCGGAGCAGGGGAGGGCGAGGGAGAAGGGGAGGGAGAGGGGCGGGAGAATGAAGTCGGGGGCAGAGATGCGGCAGACGTGAAAGAAACGCACAATGGGCCCTCCGAAGAGGGGCTGTGCGAGGCGCGTCAGGTGGTAGTGGCGGCGAAGAACGCAGTGGCTCTGCTCATAGCAGCCCAGACTTCGCGTAAGATTGGCTGACGAAGACACTGGACGAGTGAAACAAAAGCAGAAAATTGTTACAGCAGATCCACGGAATTGGCTTTTGTACTAGTAAGACAAAGGCAAAACAAAGAGCAAAAAAAAAAAAAATTTTAAAAAATACAAAAAGTAGGAGAAACGAAGAAAGAAAAAAGAAACAAAAGGTACTACAACAGCGTATTCTTTCTCGTATTAATTGTAACCGTAACGCAACATAATAATGATGATATACGCCCATGGAATCCCTAAAAGGGCAGGGGCCTCCTGTCAGAATCCAGGGCTTATCTCATTAGGTGAACGTAAAATAAAACTGGTTGATAAATAAAAATATATGAAAGGACGGGGCCGCGAACCTAAGAATTCGTAAAGGGCGTCCTCAACGATCACCAACGAGAGGAACTCTCAAGGTGTAGTTAAAGTACTGGAATATGTAATGCCTTTTTGTATTTCAGAAAATTTATTAAAAATCACGAAAACAACTCATATTTCGAAAACATAACTCAAATGATTTAAAAAATTAAAATTGTGATCGTTCGTGATAAACTAAAATATTTAAAGACAAATCTTAAAAATAGGAGAAGACAGCTTGTGATGTGTCCAGAGTGGGCTGTGAATAGCAAAGGTTCATGTGAGTATAAGAATACATTGACCAAAAAAAAATAAGACAACTTCAACTTGCGAGGTTCAACTCGGTGTGATACACCATATACACAGCACAGAATGTTCAAATGTTGAACGGGAGTGAATCAATCACGGAATTAATATCACCAAACGTACGAGAAATAGCAGAATTGGTAGGTAGGTTCAACTTCAAATGGTTAATACTTGTAGGAAACGTAGTGTTTGAAGGTCTATGTAATTATAGGTATTAAAATAATCGTAACAAGTTTATCACAATTGAATCGGTTATTTTTGAAACCCCCTAAGTTACTCTCTTTTACATTTTCGCATTTTGTGAGAAAATATAAGCTGCAGGATCGATGCCCCGTAAATCAGATTAATAAAATGGCCGTGAGGACTCCGTAAAAGTTTGGTTTGGTTTTGAAACTCTGTAAACCATTGACTTGCGGGATATGTGTGACTGTGTGTATGTATGTATGTATGTATGTATGTATGTATGTATGTATGTATGTATGTATGTATGTATGTATGTATGCATGTATGCATGTATGTATGTATGTATGTATGTATGTATACAGTATGAACGACAGCGATATCACTGACAGATTTGTTAAAAGAGTTGTTCAATAAGGAAATATTCCTATGTACTATCCTAGAAACACACATTTCGAGCAACTGTTTTTGTCATATTTGATGAAGATGAACTTTTCCATTTCACATAATATTGTAAGAAATGTGCCAAATTACAAACTTCAATTTGAATTTATTTACATGTTTAGGTAAAAAATTCCTGATTAATTTTTGAAATTTCATGTCAAAAACTTTTAAATAGTCTAGCGTCTATTGTACTATTGATACAAGTAAATGATATGTCTCCATGGCATCCTCAACCAAGATTTATTAGGCATCCTCAACCAAGCATGGCATCCTCAACCAAGTTAAAAATCTGAGAAAAGTTCTGTATGTACTTAATTATTCAGTTTTTCTCGTTTTCCCACAACTTTACAATTCCTGAGTTGCGGGATTTTAAATATAACCGATTCAGTTTTTCGTTCCTCGATCGCGACGTAATATACTTCATACTCGTGTATTAATACTTATCATTACATCATCGTTTCATAATACATAATTGAGATCAGTTACTTCAGGCAAAGTTATATACAAGTTATTCGTACACAATGAATAGTTATTTTGCAGTTAAATCCCAACAAGTATTCTACCCATAGACTATCGTACCTCTTGCGCAATTGCCTCTTCCGTAAATGTCGCAATTTAGAGAATGGTAGATCAGGAATCGTTTCGAACGAATTAATGATCCGATGAAGACTGCATACAAGTGTCATATTTATTGGTGTAATTCCTTGAAGGGGCTAACAGAAAAAGTTATTTTGAGATGAAAATTCGTCTTCAGTTTTCAGAAAGACCATCCCTCATTGAAGAAACGTGACGTTATGAACTGGAACGGAGATTGCGCCGTTCCTAGTATTCTTCGTTACAAGGTTTCTTGCAGACCCATGGTGAAGTCTAGGCTTCTATGCCACTGAGGATGATAAAGACGTATATCTGTATTAGTAAAGCATTCTCGAACAATCAATATATTATTTCTTGAGCGTTATTTCGAGGTGTAAAAGCGAAGGGCCACATCATTCCAGGCGCAGACATTGTAATGGGAAACATAATGCACGTTTTTTAAAACTGTGAACGTAACTATACGCACATTCATGTTCCAAGATTTTTGTGTGGTGTAATCAAAAGTATGTGGGAGGAATTTGCTGTGGTATAGTTATAGTATGTGGTATATATTATATATATATTAGTGATATAGACTCGTGCCAATAGTTTCATTTGACGAAAAATGGTACAGAAATTTTCATCCACAAATTATTTTCAATTTCTGAGAAATTGCGTTTAGGAACGTAAGCAAATAAATATGACATTCGTATATTTTGTGAAAGAAAACATTCCTCGCTCGTTCCGAATACGTATCAGGAATATTTTTATCGTCCTCTTTGTGTCGTAACACTTGGCCTTCCCCTTTCGCGTTTCGTCGTCTGCGGTTAGTTCTGTTTTTCACAAGAGTATCTTCGGGGTTCCCACGCAAGGCATAGAAACAGTTGCCGTCTTCTCTGCAGCTTCTGCGATGGCCTTCACGCGGTACGGCTGTTGATGGGGAGGTAGGTTACTGGAGAAGATGATTACTCTTTTTGGATTACTGTATTATGAATAATCTCCCCCGCCCTTAATATTTCGGTATGTGAATTATAATTATTTTTTACATGTGACACACTACTCAAATTTCAACATTTTCAAAGGTTAAAAATGGGAAGTGCAAGGTCGCATACAAGTGTCGGGGTTCTCAGTCTCGCGCACCCTAATAATTTTGAAATATTGAACATATTTACTCAAAATGAATATGAAAACAACCCATAACCTTTCAACTACAAAAGTCATACTAAAATATTTATGAACAATTTCATTTTTTTCCAAAATTATTCAGCCCGGCCCCTATTCAGCTCGGCCCCTATGCCTGTACATTAATCATCCCTGGCGAGGTATTTTAATGCAATTATAACGATTGTTGAGCAGTATTAACTACTGACCTGCAGTAGCAAAAAATGATTTGCCGTTTCATAACATAACACATAAATAGCAAATTTTAATGGCGTCCGGCCCCTTCCTTAGTGACTACCTTTCGCCTGACGTCAAGTGTACCGTAAGCAATGATGAGAGTAAAGTCGGCAGTATGATAATAGGAGGAATAATGCAAGCAAATATTCGCATTTTTCAATCAAAATCGAAACGGTTCCATAGATTTAAGATTCTCCCCTAGTTTCTGGGTATAGAAACCATAGACACCCCTTACATAGTTGGAAACTGTATGGTTTCTTTTCAGATTGATTGATTGATTGATTGATTTTTTCGTGTTTCCGGGCGCGTCAACTACTTCGGTCATTAGTCCCGTTAGTGTAGTGCATGTTTTTTTCTCGGGAGATGGCGGCGATCTTCCCCCGCTGGATGGCGAGATCCGGCCCCGACCTACCGTCGGCTAGTGGGGTTTCCCCCTAACCTGGACTCTCCCACCAGCGGGGCGCCCCCCAGCCGGTACAAGCTCTAAGCTCCCGACCGGTCTCCCGAAATATATGGTAGTGTAGTGCATGTTAGTGTAAGTGTGTGTGTAAGGGGAGAGGATAGGACAAGGAAGAGGAAGGACAGATCGCGCGCGGACCGTGGCCCATTTGGTAGGGTACTGCTCCGGCATTCGCCTGGGGTTGATCGGAGAAACCACGGAAAACTACCGATCAGAGCAGCTGGCCGCTAGAGTTCTCCAGACAGCAGCTGAATTCGACCTAGCTGAAAAGCTAGTGTCGAAAATCCTGCCGCCGTCAGGACTCGAACCTAGGACCTCCCGGTTAGAGGCGCTGCAGTGACATCAGTTGATGCACTGAGCTACCGCTCCCGTTGTTTCTTTTCAGTTTCGGTGGACATTGGAAATTAGTAATATAGGTAATAAGAGGACTTTTTCTAATGCCGACTTCCTATAAATGCTTCATTATTGGGATGCAATTGGTATTGATTCTTAAAATAGTATTTGTTTTGGTAGAAAGCCACTGAATTGTGTTGGTCTTAGTTAACTCTGAAAAATTTGTTTTTCGAAAAAATTAACAGATTCTTTTTTCAGAAGGTTTCGACTTTAGTTAGTTACATTACGAAAATGTTTGGAATCTAATTTTCTGTTCCTGAGTAGTTTATCCCTTGTAGCATCCAATTGCACTAATGGTGCTACAACACATGCATTCTCGTTTTATTTATAATGGCTACGAATTATTCTAACATTACAACTTCTGTTTTACTAATACTTCACCCTACACTTCAATTAGTGAAACTAAGAGTGAGTGATTCGGAAAATATATATACCCATACTTCGTTTTTAAAAATTCATTTCTTTTAGTAAAATATTTTATCAAAAAATTTAGCGATTTATTCTTTTAAAAAAATCAGAAAAATCTTGAGACCCATTCTTTGAAAAAGTTTGTTCACTTTTTTTTGGAATATTGTCACAATTTGAATAAAAATTTTACGAAAACCATCCATATTATTTTAAAAAAAATATATGAAATGATTTATAGAATTACTGATATAAGAAGCGTATTTTGCCTTTAGTTCAACAAAAAAGAGAGAAACATTTGAACAATTTTAGAGAACATTTTGACGTCATGTGGGTCTTCTAGAGAAGTACCTCGAAATTGGGTACGTGTATTAAATTCTGAGGGTCTCGGGTTCGGCCAGATCGGATGAGAAATTTCCACGTTTGGGAATATTCTGTGTAGGGTTTACGCTCGGGTGTTGTTCACATTCAAACGGACGGACAAACAGTTTAACTCTCTCTTTCGGTATATGGGAATTCCAAAACGTGTATTTCAGTACAAAATGACCTCGAATTTTTTGCAGCATTGCATAACTCACGGAGAAACAAAGAGAGCAACTGTATTTCTTGTGACATACCGCACGGACTCGCGAAACATCGAAATGAAATATCCAGTAATACGATGTATGCCGTTTGAAAACAATTGCACAGTGGACAATGACATGCATACTTGGTTTCGCCCCACGAGGCTAGGAAATTATTTTTTCTTACGACGACGGCTGTACCGGAGAACGGCGGGGATGGCAAAAGCCTGAGCGCGCGACAGACCAGAAGACAGAAAGTTGCGAGTCTGAAGTCCGAAGGCCGTGAAATTACAGAACTCAAGAAATAACAGCCTCCTTTGTTGCTGACATATTATGTATTTGCTGTCGCAAACGTCACCGTTGTTTCACGTGGTCAAAATATCCCCCCCTGCATATGTAACACAACATTGCGCGCGCCCCAATACCCCCTCGTATACACGCTGTAATGCTTGGGCGGAGAGGATGGTCACAGCCGCGTGCACCCGCACGACGACGCCCTGCGTGTTGTCCGTCGATGTCGCGTACACACCACGTAGCCCCAGAAGAAATCCAGGCCGTCAGGTCGGGCGATCGTGGGGTCTCGGCACCATGTGTTAGGACACCATGTCCAAGCCTGCTACTTGAAAAATATGCTTCGAAGTGAACGTTAACAGACGGGAATACCTCGAGAATGCAGAGCGTATTTCGTTCTCGCGTCAATAATACCCCGGCAAGGCGCGCCGCCCGTTTGGTCTCAGTAAAACCTGATGTAAAGTTTTCATATTCTGCAGCAGACACGACAATCGTGTTTGGGCGTTGTTAAATATAAAGCTGTCACCACCAATAAAATCAACCTTGTCTCCTCCACGTACATACGGTGTCTGTGCTAAATTCTATGTGCAGGTATGTATCAGAAATATTCAACAGCGCCCAGCTCATGGCTAGCGAGCTCATTTTCCATGTCTCCAGGTATTTCCCCCAGCGGGACTCCGCCACAACCTGGAAAAGCTCTGGCCTCCCGACGTGTTGTAGTTTGGCGCAGGCGCAGGTGTGTGTGTGTGTGTGTGTGTGTGTGTAAGGGGAGAGGAGGGCCCGTTTATATGGCCTGCTTATGAAGGTACTTCTCCATCATTCGCCTGGTGTTGTTCAGAGAAACCAAGAAAAATGACCCCTTAACAGCAGTCAGACAAAAATATCCCATCTAAGCAGAGTTCGGCTTCGGCCCAGCAATTGAGCTCTTCACTCAACGATCGTATGGAAATGTGCTGTATTATCCAAAAAAAGTTACCCTAAATCATTCCATAAAAATCCAGAAATTTTGGAAAATAGGGAAAGTTACGACATAATATAGAATAATGTTTTTACATCGAACACATGTAACACTGCATTTATTTTACCTCCCACAGTTGGAACAGACTGATAATAGGAGACTAACCTGATATCGAAAAACATTATATGTGAACCGAGCAGTCAATAGCGTCTTCCAATTTACTATCTATTATGTTGTGATGGCTGAGAAGAGACATTCTCCTCCCTTCTACATAACCTTCTACATGATTAAATCAAATTTGGAAACTCCCCATAAAATACACTTCTAGCGTTTAATGAACGTTCGGTTCTTTTGAGACTGAGGCGCCCTCGCAGCAGCCGTTCACGCAATCGCCAGTGTGCGTTCCGCCGCCGCCGCCGCCTCATTGCTCCCTGGGGAGGGCGCCCTTTCGCGGCGGCCCGCGGGCGGGGCCCGGGCCCGCATCGATTCCTGCCGCGAACGACCCACTAACATTTCAGAAACTCTCCCGGGCAGAGCGGGATCTTTCCGCCTTCCCCGAGCGACCTTCCCAACAGACGCCGCGCGAGGGTTGCCTGCGTAGGAAGTCGCTTCCTTCACGCGCGGTGGCTCGTAGTATGCAAAGCCGAAGCTTGACTGGTGCCATCGACTTCTGACAAATGATGTCATGGAGTGAATGAGTACCTCTGAATTATGGATGGAAACATAGATGTCTCGTGTGTCGTAACAGGTTTGGCGACGACTTACGCTTACTCACTTGACAATGACTTTATTCGGATGGGTGCCGCTTCCGATTCAGAAGTAGTCGGGCTCTCAGAGTGATGTATGATGGCAACGATGAGCTGATTCTTCTTGCCTGACACTGCTATCTAAATCACGTATGGCCTTTAAAATACGCATGCTGTATACCGGATTCGAACTAGCCAGCTGTGACCTCGCGCAGCGAAAATAAACGAAGGTGGCTGCGTCGCCTGAATCAGCCTATACCACGTGCAATAGGAGAATTAAGTGCCAGCACATTGTGTCGGCTTGACGATATCCAGAAGAACTCATATTTACACTTGGATGCAGCAGGCCCTCTTAACGTTTCGCATTTATCATCGCTCTGAAAAAAATCTAAGCATCGGCGATAGAATTCTCGTATCCATACTATCAACCCCTACAATCCTTTTGGACGCATCAACAGACACTCGTGTTGCTAGAAGGGGCAAAGTATAATATCACATCTTGACGTTAGGCTTATTACCAACTATCAGTATTGTTCTATTACAATTAAAAGTTTATTAAGTCTTAACGCCAACAAATTATAAGTACAAAAACTCAATTTACATTGAATTATTTAACAATGTGATCATAACGAAATAGTCTTTTTATAAGTCACTTTGACTTTGCATTTGTTCTAATGTCGTCAAGTATGTCAACCTCGTATAGGCCAAATTCAAATTGTGGTGCCAGATGTCAAAGCAAACAATTAGTAGCAATGAATCCAATTCTGAATATGAGCCAATGAGTTAATTCTAAAGTTCCCCAACGAGAGCAATAAAACAAAAATAGCAACAAATTAGAAAGAGAGAAACTAAACTATTAATAATCAAATGTCGGTCACAATTTGTACTGCTTGAATTTAACATTGAAAGCTACCCTTCAGGTGGCTAATTCACTAAGGATTTAAAAAGTGAAAATTATGTCCCATTTAAATTAAAGGGGAATGCCAAAAAACGTGAAATCTTCCTTCCATTACCATGGCTCTTCTCAACCGTTAGAGGCAATGTAAATTGCCTTAAGAGATAATAAATTTATTATTATTATTACTATTATTATTTATAATGTGTCATTTCTTAAAATGATTTATTGTAAACGAGCAAAACCTTCGTCCCGAAGACCTTCAAGTTGGTACAATTAAATTAAGTCTTCAAGGGCAATGAAATGTTATTTTAAAAAGTTCGAAAATCTCTGATATCCTTAATAAAACTTTAAATACAACATTTTATTTTGATGGCAACAATCCATAAAAATATCCGAAGTATATAATTTTCATACTCGAGATACTATGTTGATGAGGTTGTGTGAATCCTCGAAGGTATAAAATTACTGACAATATAAGGATAGATCGTAACTGCCTCTGTCGCCCTAAATACTTAAATGTGACTTTCAACGGCAGATATTTAGTTCGTGACAATAGTTTGATAAACTTGAAGAACGTGTACAAGGCATACTGATGACTATTGTGTAAGAACCATCGGCGTTCGTAAAAAGATCTAAGATACGCACTGGATGACGTATAATCAATATAGGTTAACATTTTATGGCATCTGTGCACATGCATGCGAAAAATTAATTTTCATGCTATCATGCTATTAAAATTAATTTTTTATACAAGTTTATTCATGAAAACGTCTACCTCGAATATTTTCTCAACAGTTAAAGTTATTTTCACCAAACAATTCAGAACATTAAGGCTCATTAGTTACACTTATTAGATTTTTGTCAGCATTTTTTATTTTAATGATATTGGACTAACTTCGGTTTTAAACGGATCACTAGACATTTTGAAATCAATAAATAGGTCTTGAATGGGTAGAAAATTCTGTGTTAATACATATTTTCGTATTTGATGAATAATTATATTATAAATAGTTTTAAAATCCAGCGTTAAGTAGGTGGGAAGTTGGCGGTATTGCTGGATTTGTGAACATTTCCGCGTCCTCTATCTTTCACTGGTTCAAATGCCGCTGATTAAGATGAGTAGCACATGTTTTAACCTCTAAAGAACAATCGAGTGTAAATGAGGCTGTCTATTGATCGCGCAATATAAATTTGTCTCGTGCCGGGAGTGAATGACAAAGTGCAGAACAGAGATTTGTGGCACTGCGGAGCTTAGTTTCTGTTGGCAGTAAACGTAGAAACGTGTATAAATTTGTGACCATGCGTTTTTATCAACAATAAAATTTCCGTAAAAGTTATTTCATTTCTGTATTTTTGTGGCCTATCGGAAACCTATCGAAACCCTTCAAAGCTGCGACTAAAGGTTTGCCGTGCGAATTGACGGACAATTATTTCAAAAACATCAGCGACGTAATGGGCCCTCTAATGCTTAGAACCCTTATAACGCCCTTGGTGCATAAATAACTAACACAAAAATAGTCTTCACGATTACCACAATAACACAGTGTAGTGTATACGGATACAGAGTACGACAGTTCTTTACGTACCAAAAATTTCATAAAAGTTGCTGTTCCATAACGCAATATGTGAATTGCAAATATTTAATAGCAGATCTTTCTTGGAGACTTGCTGTCGTATGACGTCAGTTATGTCGTTAGAAATGACACCCCGAGTATGAGAATTTTCTCAGTACCCACAATTTGGGAATAAAATAGCAAAATTAAATATTTTCATTTTTAAGTCATTCGAAACTATTTCATTGTTTCTGTAATTTTCCCTGAGTATCCTGGATACCTAACAAAAACATGGATACCTCTCACATGTCCGGAGGCCATTGTTTTCTGTCAATGCCTAAGCGCGTTGGAAATAGCTAATATATATATTGAGGGCGAACGAATTCGATGAAAACATTGGAAAAGTGATATCCGCCCATGAAGGAACTGCCCATAGGAACTTATGTTCTACAATCCATACTTGATCTCTCAGCCAGGGTCACGAACACATCATTTCCACGCTCTGATTCTCAGCGCGGGACGCGCAGACACATTCGTACCGAGGAAAACATGACGCTAGCGATCGTGTCTATTTATTTATTTATTTATTTAGTCAGAAACAGTCAAAAACTGTATGTGACGTATGGGGGAGAAAATCATCTGCGCACGCTTTCTTGAGTTTCAGAATCCCTTCCCAACTATTGAACTATTAATAGTTGAAAGATGAAATAATAATAATAATAATAATAATAATAATAATAATTTCGACTGGGGCAGTAATAATAATAATAAATTCGACTGGGGCAGTGCCTCGCTGGTGGGAGAGTCCACTAGCCGACGGTAGGTCGGCGCCGGATCTCGCTATCCAGCGGGGGAAGATCACCGCCGTCTCCCGAGAAAAAAACATGCATTACACTAACAGGACTAATGACCAAAGCAGTTGACGTGCCCGGAAGCACGAAACAATCAATCAATAATAATAATAATAATAATAATAATAATAATAATAATAATAATAATAATAATAATAATAATACATTTAAAAAAGCGAGAGATTAACATTTCAAAAACTAAATATTTTCGTTGCCGAATTATAGAAAACTTCTTTTTAACGGTAAACGAACAGATTTGATTTTTCCGTATTGTAAACAAAATAGAAACTCACCCTAAGTTTTACTACCACTACAAGCAAAAGGAAAGTTCAACAAAACGTGCGCATGGTATTACGTCCAGAAGCGTGTGCTACATTTACGTCCAGAAGCAAATCAAGGGGTCATCTCAGCATTTGCTCAATGGATCACGGAAACTGGACAAAAACCCGATCGAGATGGGGGCCATTGACCGGAAGCTGAAGTACATTACTTGTTACAGGCTTTTAAGTCTTTTTAAAAAAAATTATACAATGCAAATGTAAACTAATTCATTGTACTATATCATTGTTTTGTTAAAGTAAACATTATTTTTCTTTCTGACGATTAGTATAGTCCCTAATTGTATAGAAACAGTTTTGCAGCAGAAAAGATTTTACTTTTAACTTAAATTTGTGTACCAATTTTAATTGTTTAATTTCATCTGGCAATGCCTCGTAAAGTAACGTACATGTATTGTACGTGGATTTGTGTGTCAAGAAGCGTTCACAAGTAAGTCCTCACAGGTCAAGCAAACAATGATCTTTAGATTAAAAGTAGTATAGTTATTTCTCAATGAGTAATTTAAATAACTTTTTCACTAAGGTAAGGAGGATGGTTTTACGAAAGACTAGGGAAGAACTTCTAAGTGATGTTTTTTCCATGCGTCTCAATGCATATTACTATCTTGACGGATGCATCTCGCATGTTTCTCAGTCCTGAACACGCCCTGCAAGTAGGTAGCCAACACATGTTATGATATGGCTGCCTATTTTGACAGGGTTTCCATTCACCTTTAAAATAGAAATCGAGAGGATTACAACCAGACGGGAAACCTTTTAAATAATTAATTACGTAATCTTTCAAGTATTCCAATTTCTAATGTATTTTAATTTAATATAAAAGAGAAATGAATTCAGTAACTATGGATACCTTTCCTCTCCCCTTTTTACCCGTCTGGGTAGAACCCTCAGTCCCATGGTGCCTCCAAAGTGCGGTAGCCCGTAGACCCTCACAGCCTGTTTTGTTTCATTAAGGTGTAGTAGTCCATAGTTGCATTTCAAATGGAGCTATGAAATGGCAACCATGACATAGACGTTATAATACACCCATGCCTTATGTGGGTACAAATCCCACATAAGGCGTAGGTGTTTTTATATCAGCGTCCTTGCATCAGCCACCGCCTTCATCGATTACGCTACAAAGGGCGGCGAAATCAGTGTCGAAATTATAATTCCTATAAAGTAACATAGACACTGAAATTATACAATGCCTCAATACTTTTCGCCCAACTTGATGCCATCTATCTCGTGTCGTGTAAACATGATTGTGTGAATTGAGATTGAAGTTACCGAAGGGGAATTAGTTTTATTTATTAGATTATTACAGTACCATCTACCACGAATCATAAGAAAAGCTTCAGAGAGAAGTTACGTGTTTTTCTAGCAGAATTCGTATACGTAACACAAAATGGGGTTCTGGTCAAAGCTGCCCTAGGCCCACCCCACCCAGCAATCGGGTCGGGCTGTTTGTTGCACGTAGCCTTGAAATATTAAAGTTTCATTTCATTAATTTCCGTCGTGAAGGGTGAATTTCTCGAGATACTTCCGGGCTCCAATTTAAATATACCACTCATTAAAAACTACTAATAAATAACCTGAGTTATAATTATCAGTAATGAACATAATACATTAATTACTATTTATAGTTATAATGTATTTTTTTGTATTTAGAATCCATTGTCTGTCTTAAATTTTATACATTTTTTATTTTAACGTTTAGGTGCTAGATTCTTGCAAAACTTTTTCTCCAGAACGTAAGTTTCGGAATTAAATCTGTCCATACGGCATTTATACGGGCAGAAAGGAAAGTCTTCAGTCATTCCCAGGAGCGAATCTAGAGTATTTCAGGTGGGAGTGGTAATTTCAGTTCGATTCTCCTCTGATAAATATTTTTAAAACAACTTTACTTGTGGTAAGCATGAAATGAAAAAAAAATGCATAGTGAAAATTCTCAGTGGATGTGATGCGATCAATTTGTGGTAAATGATTTGAATACATTTTTGTGTTTTCTCGTCCTATACGACTTTTCGAGACTTTACACACAAAATGGACTTTATTGCTGTTTTTGGATGAGCTAGATCGTTGGTGGCCAAAAATGTATAGTAGGACGCATGTTATCATTTTGCTATCAGTTGGTCATCCCTAAAGTAAATTATTCTAAGAATACTTCAACGATTTTCTTTTATTTTATTTTTAGCATATCATGTATGCTGATCATCATAGATGTTCTTCTATTCGTCACTTGTTGGTTCAACGAGACTCTGGATACAGTAAACTTTCTGTTACAGTGAACGAAAGACACTGGCCCCGATCCACATACAAAACAAAGAAGCCCTAGAACAGGCATGTCAAAGTCGCGGACAAGCTTACTAGAGTTCGCGGGGACTGCGTCCAGAGAAATTGCAAAGGGTTGCACAAATGCTTAGCAGTGGCGGTACGTCGCTGGATATCTGGCTCATGACAGTCTTAGGGAGAAGTTACTTGACAGTTATTGTTACAAATTGAGCTATATTATTCCTATTTTCTCTTTAAGGCAAAGAAATGATCCATTAAAATGAAATAACAAATTAGTCCGATTTCAAATTCCCAATTGAGAGTAAAATTAAAAAAAAATTGAATCAAAAGTATTTGTAATCCTGTTAACTTAAGAGTGATATGAAAACATGCAATTTTTACGTTCGGGTTAGCTTTAACAGACAAATATTCTTGTTTGTTAAAAGCGCTATCCGTCCGTAAGCGATAATTGTTAACTTATAAAGACTTGTTAATTAATTTCGCATTATTGCTAAATACAATAAATATCTGAATGATTTTATATCACAACACAATATGAAAATAGGGAAAGAATTCGCTATTCAAACATATTCCGGCCACTTAGCAAAGAAGTCTATATAAGGGAGAATTTAGGAAGAAAATAAACATCAAATAGTAATAACTGGTGAAGAATATAAACATAATACAATTCTCGGTTATTTGATAGAAAAAATCTGGCAAACTTATTTTTGTATGAAACCACTATTCACCGCCTCGCGCCGCTCCAGAGTGCGCATGTCCCCTACACCCCTTTCTGGATTTTAAAGGGAAGTGAGTGCGGGATCGGAGGAAGTTGCCCGTGCCCGTAGGAGCGCCGGGTTTCTCAGGCGGGCAAGATGCTTGTGCGAGCACGGATTGACGTGCAGCAACTAGAAGAACCAGTTACAACGTACTCTTAACATCGGTTATAGTGAACATAGTAAATATTTCTAGGAGGAAAATCGCCTTATGACATTATGAATTTGGAGGTAGAGTCTCGCGAATGGTTTTTGTAACATTTACGATTAATGAAAGAAATAGAGGGACCTGTGTTCTACAGACAGTTTTTTCGCTTCGGAGGGAGGTACTAATAAATGGCAGTTTTGTCCAGCTCGAAGATTTCATGGACGAGAACCACAAGTTAGACTCGTAAAATAGGATCTAGCTAGAACATAGTCCATGCGGGAAAAAGGGTCTTCCTGAACGAACGAAACCAAAGACGAAGAAGGTACAAAAGTGGTGAGTGTGTTTCAACAATTCAAGAAGCATTGAAGAGAATAGTAAAAATGCATGAAGATATTTAGTGCTTGGGCAATATGAAATAAATTGTGAAGAAAGCACGAAGATATTGAAATTGAATTCGAAGATATTGAATTCGCGACAAGGGGATATTTTACTGTACTTCTAAAATAATACAACAAATCAAAGATGAAACGTGGGAACATCAGATGTATTGAGTCTCTGAAATAGTGAAAACTAAAAGTTAATAGTTCAAGTAGCATGAATGGAGAGGATGAACCTAATGGAATTACTTATTTGTAAGCAAATAACAATTTTTTTAAATGTTGGTCCCTAGAGGTTCACTATAATTGCGTGTAGTTTCCTCAAATGTGGGAAAATAGGGATAACTAGCCCAATATTCATATTTTCATTATTTTTTCTATATTATTAATGCCCTTAATTACAGCACCACCATTTACTCTCATCTGCTAGGAAAAATTTAGTTATAAATTTGATATATTAATATTCAATGTTCTAATTAATGAACTACTCAAAAAGCAACAACAGAGAACTATCTCTAAATATGTTGCGGCACGTGATCCATGTATTACAGAAACATGACTGAAGATACACAATAGTCACCGCTATATGTTAATTAAATATATTTTTAACGGTCTTCCTGTGCATGCATTTTAAGTTTTTAATTTATTTTTTCTTCCGTCAACAATATGAAGCATCAATTACATTTTTATAGGAGCTGTGAGTCAGAGCCATCATCTTTCTATTCTTGCAATCTCAACACATTTCCTCTGTTCTGTACTGCTATAGGATGGGAATAATTTCAAGGCTAATAGTGAAGTCTTCATAAGGAGGGATTTCTTCCTGTTTGGTCGGATTTTCGACACTACCTAGATAGCTAGATCGAATTCAGCCCTTGTCTGGAGGAGAATTCTAGCGGACGGCTGCTCTGAAGGGTAGTTTTTCGTAGTTTCTCCAATCAATTCCATGCGAAACCCGCAGCTGTACCCTAACAAACGGGCCATGGATCGCGTGCGATCTTTCCTTTATCATCCATGATCCCTGCTTTCCCAACTTACACACTTATACATGTCCTATACTCACCCATTACTTACATTTACATCATTATATTACTACACATGTCAGGAGCTTAGAGCTTGTCACGGCTGGGGCGGTGCCCCCTTGGAGGGAGGTACCTAAATGGGGAAACCCCCAGCAAGTCGAGGCCTACGTCAGCGCTAGATCTCACCATTAAGCGGGAGTGGGAAACACGACCCGTGATAAAAAATGCACTACACTTACAGGACTAATGACGTGAGCCTGAAAACACGAAATAAATAAATAAATATTCCTAGGAATAAATATCTAACACACTATAATATCGTATTTTCTAAATCTACTTTGAGAATAAATAGAAAAAGAACATCGTAAGTCATCGATTCTCGCATTCCATCCTTACCAAGAATGGAAGAGACCTACAAACTTTTGGACAATGGAGATTCTACCGCGTCCTCCCAAAAAATGTGAGAATACGTTTCTGTCAAACAAACATTTCACTAACAATTTCTTGTTATTTTAATATTTTACAAAATGTGTTAACCGGAACCTATGAAATGTGTTATTCGAAAAGTTAACTATTGAAATAATTAAGTAGGGATGAATTTACAAACGTAATCATTAACTGAAAAATATGCACTAGGCCGTAGGTCAACGAGTGCGGTACTTTTCCAATACGCGCTTCTGCAAGCTAGTGGCACCCAAAATGTATAAATATTGCCATAATATGCAAAGAGGGCCTGAAATTGAAGTTGTAGATAGTTTCATCTTTCAAAAACACATCAGAACAAGTACAATGCCCATTAACACTGTGCATAGAGGAAATAAAAAGATCTCTGAGCAGGAACCGAGGTGAACTACAGTAAGGAAGTCATCCGCCGAGAACGAGAGACGGGAAGCGAGATTTTCGGTTGCCATCTGTCAGTGGCTGGGAGAGAATAACGGTTCACTTCATCTTCACACATGCTGACGGGGTAAACTTGCCACACCTTGTTTCCAATGAACAGACTCCAAAAAGGTGACATTGACAGACGTTAATATGGCAATATCATTTATAAGGAAATAAGTAGCGTGCGTCTTTTATCATAAAAACAAATTAAGCCAGGAATAAGAATCGTCGTCTCAAAATTAGATGATTAAAAGAATATTGCATGGCAACCATCAATTCTTTCTGGTTACGATTAAAAATGTGTAGAAATGAGCAGTTGTTCAGAAATTGTGCGAAATGCACATAAAAATGATATCTCTTCTCTTAGGAGGGGGGAATATTTGTATTAAATGTGTACAGTCGTAACTGGTCCCCCGTTTCAAAATGTTACTGTTTAACATTTGTTCCTTATTCTTGAGACGCATGGATACAAAGTAATTGTTTATATAAGTTTGTGATGGTTCATTAATATCTAAGGCAACTAAAAGTCATAGAATGCAGAAGCGATTATTAAGCCATGAGTTTTTCAAATTCAGACATTCATTTGTATCCTTCGTCAGGTGTCTTGACTGTTAAAACTTCCTCGAACAGTTCAAAATTAGCGGTGGAAATCTACATCAAATTATTGACATACAACGTTTATCATGACCTCCGCGCAGTGCCCCTAGCGGGCGACGGAGCGGGCGCTGGCCGCTGCTGGGAGGTCGAGGGACGGCAGCCCGGGCTGCGCTCCCATGGCATTGGCCAGGAGCGCGGCGCGGCGCAGATAGCGGCGCCCAGCGCCGCCCCGGCAGGCCGAGCGCGGCCAATCGGCGGCGCCGCGCCGCTCCGCGCCGCGCTTCCTGCCAGGCAGAACGCGTGATAACGCTATCACCTCGCCCAACAACCGGCGTTTCCGGACGGCTTGTGTGTCCCCATCGGCGGACGATAACACCTGCCTGGGGCCCCCATTACTGGTTACCGACGATTCGGTGGCTTCGCGAGCGTCGATAACGAACAGCGGTGCAGTAAATGCTCAGCAAAAGCAGCCTTACTTCGCGACAGGCTGCTCACACTTGCTTCACGTTAACAGGCGCCGAGAAACAAAATTAGACACGTTAAAGAATCAGTCCCGTACAAAGACAGAAGGGAGTTTGAGCAAACCGTCCGCTTGTAAGACCTACATGTCTTCTGCGCAAGCGCAAGTACAAGTATAGCGTCTTTGTGGTCACGTGGTGTACGTCTTCCATGTTTCATCCATCTTACGTAACCTAATCGAGCCTCATTGCAACAGTTGAAGTAAACAGCAGCAATGACGTACTATATAGTATCTTCGTCATATTATTTACTTGGATGATAAAATAATAAAAAAATTAGCTAACAATTTTCCTAATTTAAGTTACCATTGAACGTTTTGCAGAAGTAGAATTGTTTTGAAATGATGGATGGTGAAAAACGAATATTTCAGTGTGCCGGGCTGTGCTGAAGTTAACGGTATGGCAATTCCCTTTTGGGGACTCCAGCAAATGAAGTAGCAGAGAACATTGCAACTGTTACTAAGAAAGCTTATTACTCTCCTATACGTAACCGATACTATGCCAACTGCTTCACTTACCGGGCAACGATATGCTAAAAGACTTCTGAAGCGGCAACGTGAGCGCGTAGGTGAAATCCTCTACTATGGAAGACACCCGAGAACATTATGCATTGATGTCGATAAGTCAATTAATTTGTTATACTACATATCAAATACTTTCAATATTTTCTTCGCACAAGAAAAACGAGCCAAAAAGCAACATTCTCTGAACTGAGTAATCTTCAAAAATCGAAGTGCTGTCGTTGTCGTTCCATAAAGCAGCAAGATACAAAAACATAATAAGTTTTTCTGTCGAAAATTCGCCGCTTTTTCGCACAACATTACATAACTTTCTCTCTACTGCGTAAACGGTAGCGAGAAAGTAAAACCCACGGCTGTAAAGAATATTTCAATGCCCTGAAATTTTAGGAAGCTACAGATGCAAATGCTTTTATATACAATTACGCTTTAACACTTCACGGTAGCAGAGGAACTGATATGCCATTGCTGTCTTGGTTCGAAGGGTCGCGGGCTCGAATTCCGACTCGGGCATGGATATGGTTTTGTGGTTGTGGCATTGGGAGACTCTACCAACCACCATATATCACCTTTCAACCCTCATCTTTCCATACCCACAGCAGTTACCGGCTCAGACCCTGGCTAGAGAGCCACGATGAGCGTTCGCGGTACCTCGGCACTGAAATAAATAGGCATTTATAGAAATCTATGCGGGGGACCTACGGAGCGCCTCCTGAGCAAAGGAAAGGGAGAGCCTCGTCTCGAACAAAATTACATGTGTACAAGCGGATGGACGACTGGATGTTAAGTCCCCGGAAGGATGGTCAGTCGCTGAGAGGGCCGTAAAAGGCTAATAGGTGTCTTAATAATCTAAAGCAAATAAATAAAGAAAACATTTACAGGATTTCTGCATTCTCTTGGAACAATATCTCAGTCGTTTTAAAGTTTCGCACTTTTTTTCACTTATTACTAGAATAGCGAAATTGGAGATGATGCGTTCATTTACGCTCGCATATTACGGGTAATAGATCGGCGAAATCCGAAGTAGGCAATGTGTAACACATTTCCCTATATTTCTTTCAAAGGCAATTATTTTCTAAATTGGAAGCGACAATGCCTAAGCTAGGACACATCAGTGACAACTTGGAAGTTATTCTCTTTACCCGATCATAAACGGTCAATTAATTTAGGCGTTACATGGAACGATACACGGTCCACAGCCAAACACAGGACCCTTTATTTACGTTCGCACTGTCAAGTAAAAAAGAGAAATACTTCCTACTCTCCCAAATATGAAAATACAAAGAACGCTCATGGGATCTAATGAAATATAATAGTATCATTTTAATGTAGAGACAATGTTCTCGATAAAAGGAAATGTTTAATATGTTAAAATGTATGTCTGATCTCGTATATCTTGATGAGACCAAAAACCAGGAACAATTTTATATCCATTCTGTTCATGACAGTGAAACATAAGATTAAATGTAGAAATTACAGATGCCACTCATTTTGACAAATATTTCACTTTTTTCTTAACATTACTATTTTGAGTCTGTTTTCTTCGTCTCATTTGTTATATATTACATTTATATCGTATTGATCTTTACCGCTAGTAAAAACTTCTATTCCTTTTAAAAGCCAATATAATACGATAAAAGGTCGTCTTTTTGTACAATTTATAAGAAACCATCGACACAAAATCCCCTTAATTGTGGTACTAATCCCGTTAATTGTGGAATGGCTTCCCAGCCCTGTGCTAAACAGATTTAAGACAAAACTAGTGGGAATGGGTGGCATACCGAAATTTTTCTTCTCGATATTATTACCCCACAACCAATCATTTTGTTAAGTGCACGACATCATTTGAAGGTCTAAAAGTGAAGGATAAATTGCAATGGGAAAGAAATCTCTGGCATTAATATTAGAGGTATAGGACAGGTTCAGAAAGAAGTATGAACTTTTGCAATTTTGAAAATTTCAGAGGTTTTAATGAATACAGCTGGGAGTTTCAAAGTGTACATCGCGGCTCCCAAGGGCATCGCGACAATATGGTAGGTGCATCGCGGTGATTGATTAAAAATGATCTTTAGATTTGATTTACTTTAATCCTTGTGTCATTTATGTATTTTGTTCTATCACACTATATGACATTTGTAATGTATTTGATTTATTTTCCTAATTACTTGTGGATTAATTGTACCTGGCAAGTCCTTTACATATTATATTGCATATTATATCACGTACTGAGTTATATTGAATATTTAGTAGGCATACGATAACTCATATTTGAAACTTATTGTTACCGGGGGAAGTTTCGTTTAGGTCAAGGCAGCCGTGGACGAAAAATGTTTGAAAACCCTTGGAATATAGAAACTGTATTTTTATCAATGGACTTTCTTCTCTTTTAGTAAGACAAACATTTAAAGAAATAATATACATTCATATTCCAGAAAATGTTGAAAATGTCACACGAGTTTCATGTGAAGTACACTCTCCCCAAAATTAAAATAGCTAAAAGATCTTCAAAACGACGAAACTAGATCTTACTACTGTCACATTTTCAATGTTTAACAAAGCTTAAATGCTTCTAATCTGACATTGTTATGTGCGAATCATTCATCCATCCAGTCACAGTCACACATCCCGATTTTCGAGTACGAAATTGCGTGTATCTCCTCACAACCTGCAGCATTCTTGGAATTTTGCTATCCATCTTTGCGATTATGCTAAAATGCCTTAATCCTAACGAGTGTGCGAAGTTACACTTCAATAGTACCTTAAACATGGATTTTACGATAGAAACCTGAGACCGTATTTTTGAAGTGTTTATGAAGCGGTACTTTCCCTCCGAATATTATAATATACGGAGCAAAAGTAAATGTTGAATTTTGCAGATTATGACGTAATGGACGCACTAGGTGCCTATGCAACCCGTAACACCATACGCTGCTGTTTCTTCGATGAGATAAACTGGGAACTTCTATTTTGTTGTTTTACATCTATTTAATGCAGGCCTGAGGAATAATTCTGTATCCAGCAGTAACACACATTCCAGTACCCCCACTCCTTGGCATTGGTGGTGAGAAACGAGAAAAATTCGAAATCTATGTAAAATTAAATTGAAGAAGTAGAGACAGAAATAATAGTCTACGAAAAAAATTAAGTGTCATCTTGATTTTCTGAGTAATTTAATCACGACGCTTAGCAATATTAGAATGTTTACCAACGCACAATTCTCAGCATATAATGCTCCCAGTTCAGGAGTTGGTGCTGTTCTGAGTTCCGGAATACAGCTATTTTCGCTTTCAACATAATGGTTTACAAAATGCAAAATGTTCGCACGGGCCGAACTTGTGTAATTGCTTCCACATTTTGTTCGACCGACATTAACAAAGGTTGGTACTAACTGCACGCACCCGCACGCACGCATGTACGCACGCAGACACACACACACACACACACACACATACACATTGCACATCATTTAAACGTTGCAATCTACACATATTACAATACATTTTCTCGTAAATCCATAGCATTTCTAATAGGATTGAGAAGCCAATTAGCTAATATGTAACTTCAGGCTTTCACACATTTTTAGGAACCTCGCTTCTTCATTTGTTGCCCAACTAGACGCCTGAAGTGTAGGCATGAGGCTTCTACGGCACGCATACATTTTATTGTGGGCTTCGCCGTGGCAGATGTCCCGGAAAGTTAGTGTGTGACGATGGGATTGTGAGATGTGTAGTGGTGGAAGAGTGATGGAGTGATGAGGTGGTAGGATGATAGGGTGGTGGGTTGGCACAACGCGTGGCTGACTTTGGTTACGTAGCACCTGCGCATTCGACGGGCAACGGACGTAGACCTCTTCCACAGCGACGGTGACGACGACAGCAAGAGCAAGAGCAAGAGCAAGAGCAAGAGCAAGGGGAAGAGTAGGCCGTTGAGCCTTGAGCCCACGCGGGGGCGAACAACTCCCGCCCGCTTCTCGCCCATCTCTTCCACACTACACGAAACAACACATTTCGCGAGCATGTGATGAACGGATACTTCTTATAAGCACTCAATTAGAGGGAAATGAATATTCATTTTGAAAGTTTGATACTTTTACTAGAAGCCACAGTCAATAATACTTTTTCACCTAAACAAGATCGAGATTGAGAATAGAAAATGTTTACTTTTAGGTTTTAAAGAAGTACTTGTACACATAAGGCTGAATAAAAGCAACGTTAAAATACTCCTCAAAAGGCAGTTACTGAAATGTAATAAGCGTCCTACTACTATCATGTATCGTAAATGTAAAGCATGAGTTCAGCATAGTTCAATAATGTTGACCTGGAAATAATCTACATCCGAATAACTATGATGTTGAACTACCAACAAAAACTATACGAGTGCTACACGTACGTATATCAGTAAGTCAATAACTAGTTTTATCAATTTTCATGAACGACGACATGGGAGTAAAAAAAATAAAAAGCAAGCAGTTCATGGAGACAGTGCCTCAGATATTTCGTCGTTTGGATGTGTCACAGAATAAAGTGCCCTACGTTCATACTCACATCATTTGTCCCCGATGCGCGACAGCGTGTCAACTACTGGTCTAGCACCTGAGAGAGCGCGTGTAGCCATGGTAGGCGTACGTGGGAGCGAGCACCAACCCCCGTCCACAGCACCGCGGTCGCGTCGTCACGTCACGAGGAGCCAGCGGCTGCGCCGGGCAGCAGAGCGCACCTCCAATTCAGCTCTGGCGAAGCGGCTTGCGGAGGAAGTGGCCGAGGCCAGAGCCCAGGTCGAGTGGAGCGTGGAACTCTCGTAGCGTGCGGCGGCGGAAGGCACCGAGGATGCCGTCACGTGGCTCCGGCCGGCAGGATAGGAGCAGCAGCAGCAGCAGCAGCGACGGCGCGGGCCGCGATGGAGAGGACGGCGCGCCGCGCCGGGCGGATGGACGGGCGGGCGGACGGACGGTCCGGCGGGCAGACGACGGCTCACTGAGGGTCGGCTGGGCCGTGCGCGGCCTGGCGCGGCCTGCCGGGTGGCGGGTGGCGGGTGGCGGCGGCGGCAGATGGCACGAGACGCCGGCAAGTGCCAGGTGCTGGGGCCGACGATGCAGCCGCCGTGCCGTCGCCGCCGAGCACACTGCCTGTTCCTGGGGCACCAGGTGCGCGCCCGCCGCCCGCCGCCCGCCGCCACCCGCCTCCGCCCGCACAGCCTGCACTCCGAGGCGCCGCGCCACCAGACCTCGCTCCACTGCCCCCGGCGCCTCCGCCCCCCGACCGCCCCACGCAACCGCCCGCATGGCTCGCGCGCACGCCCCCCGCCGCCGCCGCGCGGCGCCCTCTGCCTTTGTTCGCGCGTTCGCCTCAACGCACTCTCAAGAAAAAAAACTGACATTGGGTGCTGACTTCATTGGATAACAATTGGCTAAGTTCACTAACTAAGAGTCAACGACCCTTTCAAGTTCAGAGTTACACAACGCACGGGTTGCGTACACACGATTGGCACGTTTCCCTTCGCTCCGGTGCGGTGCGGTGCCGTGCGGTGTGGTGAGGTGATTGCGCGGAAAGGAGTGGAGCGGGGCGGAGGGGGCGGGGCGGTGCAGCCTTCGCTAGATGAAGGTGAAATTGAGCTGCGGTGCCGTTTCTTGCTGCTTTGCGCGCGGAGAGTCATACACCATACTCACCGACTCCGAAGAACATACAACTGGCAAAATTATTTTTTCCTAACGATAAATCACAGTAAAACATTAGTAATGCAGAAACGTTCAAATCAAGAACAAGGTAGACAAACCGCGGTATATCAGATAAATCAAACTGGGAATTTCAGTGTCGACTGTGGCAATTCAGTACCATGTCACTTTGCCGTTTGAGTACATATTCCATCAATGCGAATGTAAAATTTGTTACATTATTTTTGGTCTATTTTTTCAATACACCAAACAAAACTGAAAACCCAAAAATAGCTAAGAAACTCATTTCATGAATAGCTAGGGACAATTTTTACATTATGCCTATTTAACGTTATCAAATGTCAATTTGTTCACCCTTATGTAGACTAATAAGTGATACGGATAAGGGGTGATTCAATAAAACTTAGTGGTGCTACAACAGGATGAATTTTCTCGTATTATTGTAATGGTTATAGTACTAGTGTTATAATACCAGTTGGACCCCGAGAAAAAAAATTGCACATTTGAACTCGATTGTTTTGGGGATTGAACAACAAATGCTTCTACGAGTGTTCTGCAAATATATATTACACCAAATTCGAACTCGAACTTACGTCGTTGCGTCCAACACGGTCGCCATTATACCGATCGTTCAATAATTCAGATACCCAGACACATCCATAAAAATACATGTCTTTAATTCTTTAAACATCAAAATTCGGCAATAAAATGTCACTTGTACCAAAAACTTCAATATATCACTTTGTTCTTGCAGTCCACAGAAAATAAATTGGGAGCTAGGGGAAAATTGTGTTTGCATATTTGTGGAAATATCGTGATTTGACCTAACATTTCACCAAAGCTTCTGAAGAAAGAAGTCTCTAGTTTCAACCATGCATACGCGGGAGAGGGTAAAAACTGAAATATTGCAATTTTCGAAAATTCAATGGTTGTAATGAAAAGTATTCCTAAATCATTTATAAGTTTGCTTTGCTCTTATCACCCCCAAAAAACAAGTCCAAGAAAACAATTCGGAACCATTTTGGAGGAAATTTTAATTTCTTTCAAAATACTCCTAAAACTTCTTCGGTGTTCGGTCCTAACACGATAACTCCAAAATACCATTCAGATGAAATTCTGGCTTTTATTTCTGCAACTACGGACATTTTAAACGTATTAAAAACTAACTTGGCAGTTCTGTTCCTTGAATTTTCTGAAGAACGAATTTGAACATTTCCAAGTTAGTTTTCAATTCGTAAAAAATGCAATAGTGTTGAATGGTCAGAGTTGCATCTGAATGTGATTTTGCAGTTACCACGTTTTGACCGAACACCACAAAATTAAAGTAAGGCTCGCAAGGCCTCACGTTTGGCTGGATCTATAAGGGAATACACATGTTGGGGAAAATCCTGTGAAATGTTTAGGTGCTTGTGTTTTTCACAGATGGAGAGTCAGACGTTTAAAACAACACGTTTTCCGTATCAAGGTTACCAAAACATGCATTTTCGTCAACTCTGAACGTCGATGTTTTGCAGCATTACTTAACTTTCTCTATACTTCTTTTACAACAGAACACATAAAGCAAAAATAATATTAAAGGTATTCTAACACCAGAAAGTGACCAAGTTTCAAGTGCTTACACGAAAGGATTGTGTCAATGCTCCTGCGGGAGAAGCGCGCCCAGGCCCTGGCGCCGCCGTCCTGCCGCCGCCACCGCCGCAGCGCCTACCGCCACCGTCGGCGTACGAAGGCCGCGCCGCGAGGGTCCGCGACCGCGAGCTGCACCGGCGCACAACTCCACGAAGGGCGGGTCGCTCCAGATCGACCTTATATTCGTCGATACTCCACCGGCCTTCGGCGCGCGCGCGCGCGCGCGGGGGCGGCGACGGAGGCGGAGAGGGCGGTGGAGGCGGTGGCCGCCATGCTCGGTGGGCGGAGCCGCGGAACAGCGCTGCGACGGGGCGATGCCGGGGAGGAGGCGGGGAGAGGCGAGGGCGGTGGCGGGGACGGGTGCCAGGGTGAAGGAGCGCTGTGACCGGAGCGCCGCCGGGCTGCACTGGGCAGAGCTGTTCAGCACGCGCTTCTGGTGGCGGCGGACAGGCGAATGAGACTTAGTTAACATCAAGAAGCTACAGAGAGAAGAAGAAATAATGGGATAAGCAGAGGACACTACGAACGCCCAGGAAAAAGAAATTGTATCGTGCATTGTAGAATGTCCAAACGAGAAAAAGAATAAATGAACAGAAAGCGAAAAAAGAGATGGAAGTGAAAGGGAAGAATCTAAATGGGACGGTCGAATAAAAAAAGGGTTCATTACGAAAAACACCAACGTTCAGGAAAGTAAGAGGGAACGAAAGATTTGGGAAATGAGAACGGTATAAAGATTAAGAACGAAGAAATGGAAACTAAGGAAAAAAACTAGATGAAAATTATGTAGAAAATCAGAGTATCCTGCATGTTACAAAGTCTGAAGCAAAGGGCCTCAGAAACTGCCCTATCGCGACGCTTGGCCCAGAGAATAAGCCCGCCGTCCTACCCGCACCGTGCGCCGCGCCGGTGGGTGGCCAATGCAAGGGCAGGTGAGCGTCCGGGCGGGGAGGCACGAGGAAAACGAGCCTCGGCGGACTGCAAGCGAGTGGGAGGGTGTGTGCTTGCGTAGGTGGGCGAGCGGGCGGGCGCCAAGTAAGCGAGCAGCGGGCAGCAGGCGAGCGGGCGGGCGGGCGAACTAGCCAGCGCGCGAGTTGCGTGGGGCGGGCGGGCGGCCGGCAAGTGGGGGAGGGGCTCTCAAGGGATCAAAGGCACCGCCGCGCGATTTGCCACGCGGTTCTTCCAGCGCTGCGCTGTCCTGCTCCGGTCCGCCTGTGCTCTGCTTTGCTCGGCTTTGCTCCGCTCGGTGCTGCCCTGCCCGGGCGTCGCGAGGAGCCGGGAACAGCAGCGCCAAGACAAAGAACTAGTCGTCGTCTAAGTTCTCAAGACGCTACTTTTATGGAGATACTAAATACTGGGAAATTATTCTCGTTCTTTTTCTGTGCGGTTCTTAACCTCCATTTGTATGCATTCTGTTGCAAAAAATAAAATTATTTTTTCAAATTTCCGGAGTTTGTAGACATTTTTTAGATTTCTTCAAGTTTACGTCTTCAACATAAAAGCGTCACAAAATTTAACTAAATAGTACAAGTACTCTAAAATTGCTGCATACCGAATAAAATTATATCACGCAATTGCCCGAAGCAAAATATTATAATGTGCAAACGTGGAAACAAGAAGGTATTGCAACGTAATTAGTGATGTGTCAACATGTGGGAGGCGAGTGAAACATCCTTTTTATTGACTCTAAATCCGAAGTTACTAAAATGGCTCTATAGAATTCGTAATACCAGGGGCAGGGATGGAAACACAACCTGTTCATTTATTCGTTTTGAATATAACATTTTAGAGAGTAACTATTGTTTAAATGTGTTCTCTTTTCATCTTTAGCACAGCGGGGGCGGGCGCACACCCGAAGGGCTGCGAAAAGCGTACGCGTTTTCTGGCAAAAACATAACAGCCAAACATTTATCTCACAATATTTGCAATAACTCCCATTCGTTCATTTTCAAAAGGTAATTAGAGCATCTGAATTTTATCAGATATAAAATACCTGAAGGGTACTTATTTGGAGATTCCATGCACAGCCATGCTAAAATTTTGTTACACGAGACGCAAGCATAAATCACGAAACAGCGAACACCGTGACGAACACTGATGTATTCGTTGTAGAATGCTAGCTGGAATGGTGCATGGTGCTCGCCGACGAACCAGGGAACGAATGCAATGTTCAGGTTTTGTGGAAGCCATTACGTTATGATTACAAACCGGACTTCCGTTCCTTGTTTCCACCTGCCTGCTCCGTCCGGTTGTCCGGACGCTCAGCCGCCACACGACAGAGGCGGGGAGGGGAGGGAGCGAGTCAGGTAAAAAGAAGAGGAAGGTAGGGTGGGAGAGGCAGAGGGAGGCGGACGCTGAGGGGAAAGGAGAGCGAATGGCTGGTGGCGTGGAGTGGCGCGGAGTGGCGCGGAGTGGCGCGGAGTGGTGTGGAGGAGCGCCGAGTGGCGCAGCGTCGCGGCGGCAACCAAAGACCGGCGACCACCGCGTCTTGCCCATCTGAGCGTGCACGCGGCCATTCTATACCAGTTCCGCCGACCGAACGGCACTCTCCCGCCTACGATCGCGTCCTCCAGCACCAGCCCCGGCGTTGCACATCACGTTGGGACGCGATGATGTGGTGGCACAAACACTACACTGGGGCGACGGAACGGCACATTTCGCCAACACTAAGAAGCGTTGTTACGCTTCAAAAATGTTCCAGTCAGCGCATCAAACGATTCAAAAGTTTTAAATAACATTAAATTTTTCTTGTACTGAAGACCAGTGTAATAAGTGAAGAGTTACGTCAACTTAATGCAAAAAATCTTTAATTATATTACATTAACACATACTATTCACACTGAAGTTGAAGTGTATTTCACTCGAAAAGGCAAAGCCAAATATAATCTAAACAATACAAAATTTTGGGGATAAAATTTTGGGATGTCCTTCAAATGGACTTTCTTTAACGTCACAAGTATTTTTGGTAGCAGCATCATGTTTAATAGCCCACAATTTGATTGAAAGTTGAGAAAATGTCAGTAACGTTCGTTCCAACTCCATTCGTTCCGTCCATTTCCACGCTTCGTTGAGGTGCTGCGAGGTCACACACGGCAACGTTTGGGAACTGCTGCCCTACGCTTTCGGCCGCGCCTCCGGCCGCGCGCGCTTACGCTGCGCACAGAGCCGGGCTTTATCCCCGGTGGCACAGCTTGAGTCGTCCATTGTGTAGCACTCGTGTAACACGCCTTTGTCTCCATGCGATAGCCGCGACGCATCGCGTTACTACGTGCACAGTCCATTTTAGCCTTGATACGCCTCTGAAGAGCTTGGAAAGAATGTCCCGTGTGCACATTACAGGTCTTAAATGCGATTATAAACTCAACGACCGAAACGTTCAACCAATTCAAACGAAAAGTTAGTAGCGCAAATAGAAAAATTTAGTACATAATTAACACTAATGATTTCACACAAATCTTATTGTTGGATACGACTAATCGTTGTGATGGGACTCACGCACCGCTTAAAACAACTTCAAATTGGAGCCTGAGGGTATTTTTAGAGTTGATAGTATCAAAAAACGTTGTTACTCTTTCTCTGCTGCATCTCATAAAACATCTGCGATATGAAGGTGCTGTACACAACATGAGAGTGTAAACTTTGTTTGTTTCTTTCTTTCTTTCTCTCTTTTTTCTTTCTGTATCTCTTTCTTTCTTTCTTTTCTTACAAACGAATGGAAAAAATCAATGCGAGACTATCCTTATGTAAATTTATTACAATCATGAGCTGCGAGGTCTATAGAGAGCTCAAAGGCTAGCCCGCTTGCCTCTGGGGCTCGTGGTCCCGGGATCCATTGCCCCAGGAGAACTATTTTCTGGGTGTTCACGCGTCATCATTACAAGGCAGTTACCTCAAGTTAAAAGTAACAAAATTCGAACACGAAAGCCCGGTAATTCGACGCCGCGAGTCCGAGGGGGGGGAGGAGGGAGGCGCGAGAGCGTGGCGACGGAGGGCATCGCAGAGCAGCGGGCGGCGAGAAGCGGTTTCGCGAAGGCCCGCGGGCGATCGCGGCCGACGAACGGAACTCCGGCGGCGGCGGCGGCGGCGGCGGCGGCGACGGTGGCGGCACGGCAACGCGCAGCGACTGGCGGTGGCGGTGGCGGTGGCGGCGGCGGTGGCGGTGGCGGCGGCGGCGGCGGGTAGACGACGCGGAAGCGCCGGAGCCCCGCTGCAGCGAAGCTGTGAAAACGGAACCGCACTTCACACGGACGCCGGGGGCCGCCGCACGACCCGCCGCCAGGGCGCACACGGCTCCGTTTCAGAGGCAGAGCGTTCCACGCGCGAGTCCGTTTTTTATTCATCAATAGGCTGCCGCTAAATATTCCAAGAAGACAATGTCACCACATTATGGGTCTTGATGGCGAGTCCTACGTTCATTCGCATGAAAAAAAGTTGCGAAATTTAAACTCAGCGCTTCCACAATCATTAAAAATGTCCAAGTCAGCGAGTATACACCTAAGGGCAGAAAATGTCCGTTAATGAGAACTCGGTAATTACATGATGTCGAGAACTACAGAAATTTCATCCTACGTAATTACTCGACGGGAACTAGAGACAACCAGCACCAATACCGATTGGAGTCATAGACGTGTCAGCTCTCTGCGAAATTCCAAAAAATTATTGACTTGAATTTTCCAGATCGTTCTTCAATCTTTCGGGCTATGCTGATTCAAAATTCGGTTCGTAGAAACACTACGCAATAAACCCTCTGTAAATACCGGAACGTGCTCAAAGTTTACATAATCGTTATTTTCCAGAGCTGCACAAGGCATTCCACAGACCTGCACACACACACACACACACACACACACACACACACACACACACACACACACACACACAACAGAACTGATTAAGATTGTAAGGCAGAGCCCAATTGCAACGAAATCAGTCCCTATAACTTAGAAATTATCTCCGCAATATGATAAGCAGAAAATATAATTGTTCTAAGAAAACTAATTCGAGGGTAGCCTTTGTATTGTATTGAGGTGTAAATTAAACTCTTTAATGTTTGGCTTAAACAATAAGAATATTACGATATACAATTTTTTGTGTATTGCATTGGATTTCTTTGAAGAATCTTCGTTTGAAAACATCAACGTAACTCCAACGGAAATTTATCTCCCGGCATCTATAATGTAAAACTGTTAAGAAACAAAGTCACACATGATAAACATGTTACGGTATCGATTAAATCTAAAACATGATAACACATCAACCATAATTGATATTAACGTCTTTTGGAATGATTTGAGTTTACAAGAGTAAACACAATAAATCATCATCATATTATTATTATTATTATTATTATTATTATTATTATTATTATTATTATTATTATTATTATTATTATTGATACACAATGTTTTATGAAATACTGCGTTTAGCCGGTTGGGTCACACGATACACGAGCGTTTACCTTCGAGCAGGCTTTCCTTTATGTACGGCTAATGCAAGTCAACGTGGCACGAACTGCACCTACCTGAAGATAACCAAACTGGCACGAAGTTATCGGCACTTAATTTTCACTTATCTCAAGTTACAGCATTGAAACCTCGCGGGTTGCGACGCCACTGTCGTTTCAAATAATGTTGGCAAGGGCGGTTTCTGGCTCAGGTGCAGGTTTGTTCAACCACATTTTTCATTTCTTCCATTGATCGTCAAATAAAAGAACAAGTTATTTTAAACGAATAGACTGAATTATTATTTTAGCGGTTACATTTTATTTTCCAGTGGGGAATCTTCCCGCTCCACGTTCCCGCTAGTGTGGTTTCCAGTTGTACCTGCAAACAGAGCTGTCCGTCCAATTCTCATTTATTTTTCGTGCGTGCGCTTCTCATAACGACGTCAGTGTCTCGAAATGTCAAGCGATCAATGTTGTAGTGCAAACCTCATTCCGATCAATGCAAGAAAAGCCTGTGTGTTATGGTGATATTGCTGTTGCCTTTACCATCTTCCGCGTATGTGCTACTGCTAATCATGAATTCCTTAGAATACAAAATTAATTAACAATTAGGTATATGAATGAATAAGCACGCAAATAATTAATTCACCCAGTCATTGATTTATTCAACGCGGAGTTCATTAATAACTTTTCAGCTATACCACATTGTATATTAGTAAAAAGAAAATCACCTTCCTCATATTGCTCTATTACTTTGGGATCAATATGGGTCCAAATATATTGGGATCAATATATATATATATATATATATATATATATATATATATATATATATATATATATATATATGGTTAGGGGTTCTATTTCAGAATGATAATTTTATGGGTAATAAATGCAACCATCTCTCATTTTCACCACGGACCTCCTCAGGAAGTTGCAAAATCTGCTCTGATTTGCAATAATGCTCTGATTAGTGGGGAAAATTGAACTTGCTTCAAGCAAAGTTCGCTAACTTCATTCGTGACTAGAGTTTGGCTGAAGAGACTCAAGAGAGTTCTAACGTAAAGCGAAAGGACATCTATAATGACGGAAACTTCTTCCAAAATTTGTCACCTGTTATTTCTCTACCAAGACCGCAAGATTGTTCGCAGAAGAGAATTCGGAAGCCACCAGCTGCTTTCGTCGTTTATAAGATCGGTAAGAGCCGTGACATCATTTCAAAATGAAGACCATAAAAGCTGGTGATTTCAGGGAAATGGAAAAAATCGCGTTGATTTATATAAAAAATCACACTAAGTTCAAATAAAGTAAACGGTAAGTTCAAATAAATTCTTCGCTGTAGCCATAGTACAGCCAGTTGTGAATACAATTAAAGAAAGAATTCCAAAATTATGAACTTTATTACCTGTGAAATAAAAATAATGCTCTTAAATCGCACTAATTTTAATAAAAGTTTAACTCATAGATGATTGTGTATGTATTTATAAAATCTACTAATGGGCGGTGAATGAGCATTGCATATTCCAGTCAACACTGTTCCTTCGAATGTTGAAATGCACTGCGGTACTTGGGACATAGAGTGTTTAAAGAAATGCGTCTCATTACTTTGAGAACACCCTGCGTATGCCACGATTCTGGACTTTAGCGAGTGTAGTGTGGAGGGGAGGAGGAAAGGAAGCGGAGGGAGGGGACGGGTGTACGGGCGGGGGCAGGGGCAGGGGCGGGGGCAGGGGCGGGGCGGGAGCCGCGGGCGCTGTCTGTCGTGACGGTGCAACGCGCGGGCCGCGGCACCTGCGCGACGGCAGCACCGCTCTGCTCCGCTCCGCACCGCTCCGCGCCACCCAACGAGGCGGCCACGAGCCCATGCAGCTCCAGAGCGTCGCGACGCGTCGGCCAGTCCAACAGCACCAATCCATTACGGCCCAGCGGTCTATTTAAACGTCGGCTCCTTCATTCATTCGTTTTTCAAACGTTTCCGCACGTTTCTGCTCAGCTTCCTTTTATTTCATTTGTATATATCCTAAATATTGTATATATCCTATATATCCTAAATTTGTGAGGTTACTAGAAGCTAGATGAGGATGTTATATACTCGGATGTTTAATAATGGTAGCTAGATGAGAATTTACTTGTAAACTTCGGCACACTGGTGTGAGATGTTAATCAAAAGAAAGTTACTTCTCTTGTAAATTTCTTAATTTCCGAAATTTCTGGAATATTGCAGAATTTCAGTTTTGGTGAAAAAGTATCATATACGAAAATGTGTACAATTTATATAAAAAGTTAAAGGAAAAGAGATAAAATCAAAAGACTTCGAGGGGAAATTATAATTTAAAAAGTTATTGAAGATATATCATCAGTTATAATAGAAAAGAATCAACATCATCATACACCGGAGACAGAGTCCAGACTAGAGCAATGACCCAAAAATAATGCCTGCGACACTGTCGTCGACAACAGAAATATGAATGGGAATCCTCTTACAATATTAATTGCGCGGTGTTGGGTTGTCTGTTTAATGCAATGGAAGAAACATTCCATAATTAAATAAATTCACGATTAATTATTCTCTAACAAAATAACAAAACGCCGCTAAACCCCACTCCTACAATAATTTTCTTCGGGGTAATTTCATAAATCAACACCAAGTTAACATTAACAAACGTATCATAATCTTCTAAATTAAAACGAAATCTAATGTTCCCGAGTAATCTACAATTTATTTGGTGATTGCGATACAAACACGAAAATCCCTATTATTGAACGATTAATGACACAGTTTGCCAAAATGTTGTATTAAAGGAAAATACACTCATCAAATAAAAGGGTCCAGGAGGGAAACAAACTAGTGAAGTCATTTCATCTCGTTTGCATTTGCATCTAAGACTTTCAAAACACGGCATTGATACAGCCAAAGGATGGAAACGTGCAAAGGTGTCATCCACACGATATACATTTTTCTTCAAATGGCAATACGGCCAATACATAACACCTGTGATTATCAATAGAGCAACGAAATAATAATTATTTTAAGTGCTCATGACATTTTTTCTCTGGTTACATTTAGCAATCAATAAAATTAATTATTTGCCATAACTCTATTAAAATGCATTTCCGTCCTCATGTGATGGAAAGAATCTCACAAGATCGAAAGAATACTCGTATATATGTTTTCTTCCGTAGACCTGGTAGCACTGAACAATCGTATTTTTCATCATTGAACTAATCCAATTTTAGAAAAGTGACACAAAAAAAATGACTCGCGCACCGAACGAATTTCCTTGTATCTTGGTGCCTCCCCAATACGCGCTCGGCTTCAGCGCAGAGACGACGGCGACGGCGCAAGCAACGACGACCAACGGTGCCCAACGGCGTTCAACGGCGTCGACGTCGTCGCGTTGGGGCCGTTGCCACGGGTGCAGCACGGCGTCAGCCGGCCGGCGCGGCGCCTAGCGCGAGGAAACGAAGGCTCCTTCATCATTGCCGCCACTGCTGGTGCCGCTCTTGACGCTGCAGCCACCGCTACCACCACCACCGCCTCCGCCGCCGCCGCCGCCGCCGCCGCCGCCGCTACCCCCGAGACGAGCACCGGAGCAGCGCCGCCGCTACCGCCGCTGCTGCTGCCTCCGCCGCCACAACCTCAGCCGACAGCTTGCGAAGCGCGTAGTCGGAAGACAATGACCTCAGCAGGCGGCAGCGCAGCTGCTTCCGAAGTTCGAAGAAAGGTCCTTGATTGTGCGGCTTCGTCCGGGCGGGAGCGCGCGCGCGAGGAAGCAGGTTGCGGCCACTCGCACGACACCCACTCGTGAGCGGCGACCATCCGACACGCCTCCCCCTCCCACACGCGCGAAGCAAATACTATCCATCTCGCTTCAAGAAGAGACCGTAACAACAAAGCAAAAACGTCTAGCAAAATCAAATCTAGTGGCATGCACGCAAAGCAGCATGGACGTTCCAGAATTCTTAAAATTTCAATAGCATCCAGCGAAATCTGTCATCGATTTCAATTTCCACAAATACCACCATAAAAGACCAGCGATGACCTGGGGACAACTGACTTGACTCTTCGTAACCGGGTACAGAAGGACTAATCATTCGAAAACCTGAGCAATACTAGCTGAGAACTTCCATACTGAATTGCCCACATTGGGGAAAATTGACAGAAAAAGCAAAACAATCACTACTTTTCTTCAAATGGTTTTCCAACAGCCCAGCCATTATTTGGAGGGAAAAACCACCCAAATAATCTGCTTTCTGTTTGTGAAGGCAATCTGTATTAATAGCAGAAGAATAGCCCCAACCATATTTATAAATCAACTACGTCATAAATGGTGGTGATAATTCTCACTCGTAACCCGGAATTTTACCCCTTTTACCCTTTTGTTTTAACCTAAAAGGAAACCAACACACAAATAGGTAGAAAAGATACACAAGGAATCATTCATTCTACTGGTTTTATTCGTTTTCAGCACTCGGGCATGGAAATTACTGCTTGCCTTCAATGTGTATTCATTGGAGAGGGTTACTTTGCAGTATGCGCGCGTCAAAGTCGCCTCGAAGTCACGGCCATATAAAACAACTCGGAACTGCTAAGTTAACAAAACACTTGGGCGACTTCAATCATCACGGCTGCCGTCTTGCATATTGAAAATGATCTCGAGAATATACACTTGTACATTTCCCATGAATTTGTAGTAAAAAATAATGTACGCAACTCATAGGAAAGTGTGTCGGTTCCTATCGTCGCCTCATCCGCCAGCGTTTCATCAGCACGCCAAACACTCGCTTTCTGTATTAGTACGTAAATAACTATTTCCACTGCTTCTCGCGCTCTTATTTCTATCTCAATCCAAGAAAAATATCCATCATGCGACACCAACGAAAGAAATCAAAAGATTCACTCTGACAACCACTTCCACGTACGCTGACTGGCGAACCGGTCTAATGTACGATGGGAATCACGGGGGCAACTTCCACCATTGTCTTGCAACATTCCTAACCACACAACTAGCTCTTTCGAGACGCCCCGTTGCAAAGTAATGTTAGCTACAATACACCAAAATTATTTGCAAGACAAGTCGAACCGGTCGCATGAGAAAAGTGGCGCGGCAGCGCTCTTCCCACGGGACTGCACGACTTCCTCTGCCGCCCACGCCCCCTCCCGCCCTACGCCCGTCGCCGCCCTCGCCAGTGCACCCCCACCCACCCACCCGCACAGCCAAACGCCGCGCCGGCCCGCTCGGAAGTGGTCGCTTTCACCGACTATCTACGGTTCTCTTGCGTCACCCCCGTGTCCACTTCAACCTTTCTGCAGTGGGATTCTCGAAAACCTCAGTTTCTCAAACGCGACAGGAAACTTTGCACTATGTTTTAAACATCAAACTATTTTTTTATCATCATATTTTTTTTAAACAAGTACTGTTCAGGGTGTATTTTTTTAGCTATGGCACTTCTTTTTTCTAAAATACGTTAAGTAAATTTAACATTGTTCTAAACGTCAATAAAATAATAAGCGTATTTTTTGAAGCCCCAATATTTCATTTAGGATATTCGGGACACGTAAGTTGTATTATCAAAATTATGCAGACAATTCCCTGGTCTTTCTAGTTCTAACACAGGAACACGGTGATCTTCAACAATAATGGCTTAGTTGCAGAAAAGGAATTTAAACCTAGATGAAATAAGACGTCTGGTGTAATATTAACGGACATTTCACGTTACACACGGAAATTCAATGTGAATCGACATTTTACACAGAACGAGAAGCAGGTACTCTAATGTACGAGCCAATTATCACTGCCATATGTTGCCCGTTCTTTCAACAAATTGGAAAATAAACAGGGCCACTCTGTCTTCATAAAGGTCAATAACCCTGTCCACGATCAAAATGCCAGATACCATTACTTACACTCAAAAGATACCTTCGTCAAAGACTCAAATTTTTAAAATTAACATAAAATAAGAACCAATGCCAACTCTGATAAACATAGTATCTCTTTGGAAATTATTCTACGAATAAATTAGGAAATATAACCCGATAAAGTGAACCTCGCTAACTCGGTCACGAAGGGGAAAAGAAAATGTTCGAATTGACAAATACCTACTTCTACATGCATATCTAATTTCTAGAACCGAATATGACTGTTTTCTTCAATCATATGCCTTTTTTAATAGGCCTAATTGATTTTGCGCAACATTTATAAAAACACAAAGACACTAATTCACGTAATAATACACCTTTTTATGTTCACCTAAAATAACGAGTAGAATGCAGCCAAAGTCTGTCAGATTTGTGGCGCTGTTGGAGGAGGTTTTGGGCTGTAACTGGATGAGAAGGGGGCGCTCACTGTGATAAGTGCTAGGACATTCTACACCGCGATGCACTACTTTGTGTAGCTTCTCTGAGTGAACAGTAAATCAGAAATGGTTTTACAGAGAATTTGTAACACAACTTGACCACAAGAAGCATACGACGTCCGTTAACTCTTTAGCATTTCAATTTCCTATAGGAGTAGAAAGAGCACCGGAGAGGTATTACGCGTCCAGAAATGAGCTAATATTCTTATGGTTACATAATGTTTTGTCTATATTAACACGGGTATATATGGGAAGGCGAAAAGCAATGGAAAAGATCGAGTAATAGTTTTCCATAGCGAAGCGCAAAGCAACGTGAGAAATAGTGAGTGGATTGAGTGATCTTGATTCCATTTGTTCGGCTAGTGCACTGATCTGAATGTAGGTAGGTGACTTCAGTTGGTAACACATGCGTCACCGAATTCTCCTCGGATAGATAAACAAATGTTTCTTAAGACATTTAGCTGAGAAACGTTTCTGCACAGCAGTTTCTTGACGATTTCTCTTCTTCCATAACTTCCAGAAGGTTGTGCTTACAGGGTGACGAAGCTCTGAGAATAGTTGTAAGAATTACCGAAGGAAAAAACACACTATTATCGGATACAAGGAAAGAAAAATGAAATGTACGTACTTGGGGCACATATAACGACAGGCCTCTATCGCGCGCGACCCTGCGATCGGGCCGGATTTCAGGCCATCAAAACCTTCGTCCGTCATCCCTCACACAATACAAAACGTAATAATCGATATGGTGAGTTTGTTAGTAATGTTATCTAACTTCTGTCTAAAATGTCTCATAAGATTACCCAGAACCGAACCCTTCATATAATGATATGATAATGTAATTATTATATTTTTAAAAACATAACATTATTTATACATATAATTATATACACTGATTAATGCCACCAACATGATACTACATCATGGGAATATGGAGTTAGCAGCAAACATAGCCGCCACAGTTAAGAAGAAAGTAGCGAACCCGTGCGAGAACTCTGGTATGTTAAACCCCATCCTCTTCCCTATTTTTTCATTTCCATATTAAGCCTGTAATGAATCTTTTTCTTCAAGAAAGTATCCTTCATCACTTGTTTTATATGTCTCCTTGTAATTGATAACAAAATACACCCTTGTCAATACAAACTATTCTTATTCTGAACGTTATTACCCAGCAGAGAGGTACACCGGTGCAATTCAATCGCGTAGAATAACAAGTAATTAGTTTAATTTCACGTAGATTTGCATATTCCACAGGGTCTAAAAAGGTGGAGAAAGGGAAACGCTTTTACGAAAACTTCTGCCGATAGAAAAATGATAGCAAACAGAGAGGCGTTTCAGAGATGGTATTTGAATATTTCACTTGTTATGTCTTCACTTATTAATGTCTTTTTGGACTTCTTATTGAGGGTCGAGGGCAACATATTGAATTTAAAAATACTTGACATACACCGTAAAGACATACGTAATTATCTAAAGAAAACTGTTGACAATGCGTGGATATCGTTGCTTGGCAACACCGAATTGGAGTATTTTCATCTTTTTAGTAATTCATTATAATGATATTAATTACATAATCTAGGGCAAATATTTGGCTCAGTGAATGAGCAGTATTTAATTACGATGCTCGGTCCCTAGCCTTTAAAGCAATGCTTTTGACGAACGGGCGATATGACGAGACTGGTGATAGAAAATGGTGGAATGGTAGCGGAAGCAGGAGACATTGAGCAAACCTACCGGGAACCAGCTTTTTTCACAACACATTCTACGTGGACTGTCTGGAATTTGAACGCCGAGTCACAGAGGTGGAATGACCAGTGTTGTAAAATAGACTTATCGAATAATATTGGAAGGAAAAAGATGTCAGGAAGAACTTTTTAATAGTTTTCGTGAAATCCTCAGAAGACAAGACGAAGTTATGCAAGCTATAGTTTCTGACGAAATTCTAAGATGGCACTTGTTCATTTCCAGGATCACGCACGAAAGAATAGCTACACATCGGATAAGTTTCTCCAGACGGAGAAATATTTTGTAATTTTCGAAAATACACAGTTCAAGAAAACTGATACCACTTTTATAAGCGCACTTTCCTCCATTCGAGTAAAAAAGTAAAGAAAAAATTTGAAGCCGTTTTGAGAAAATAATTGTTTACAATTTGTCTATATTTAACGCATGAGTTCTCCAAAACTGCTCACATTTTTGAAAAATTGTTCATGACCTTATTTAAATATGTCTTTGAAGAAGAGATTTCATTACGAAAAATTTCGAATTTCTATATTCTAATTGTAGGGTGATGCCAAAAGAACTTGAACTTTTGCAGTTTCTGAAATTACAGAGTGTTCAACGGAAATGAGGCCTGGCCATGGATTACGTGCTAGGTCTGACCCCTGACGGATGGAAGGTTTACCAAAAACCATTTTTTTTTTGTTTAAAGGACACACATGTGAACTCCTTCACTTGTCAGAAGTTACTTACTATATAATGAAACAAGATGTATTAAAGTTTTTGATAGAACCCCACAAGACGACTTTTTCTGATAAAAATAGCCCTTTTATTGTGCAGCATTAAAATACTTTATCTTTACTGTGTAATACGAAGTAGGGGAGAATGTAAAAAGTATCTGCTATAAATATAAATATTGTGATAGTCAATAACATATGTTATTAATATCGTTAACATGAATGAAAACGGTATAATTTATCTAGAGAAAAATTAAGCACACTTTTTCATTGGTGGAAAAATATGATCATCGGTATTTATCTTGAATGAAACATTGATATTCGTGTTGTTACAGATTTAATCCAATTAAATCTTGCTCTTTCTTCCTCATCACTTTGCTACACCGATTTGAATTTCAGTAGTATTTTCTACTACATTGTTCGACCGAATGATCACGTTTTGTATTTCATTCACAAATATGACGTTTATGATTATCACGAATGAGATTCTCTAAGATATTTACAATCAATCCACTTTACAATCTTGATCAACCATTGCCATCATATCTTTTCAAAACAGTGGCATTGCCTGGAAAGAAATCTCCAATCCTTGCTTCAAGGACAATTGAAAATTTCGGGGAAATTTTAAAATGAATCCAGCAGGATAGTGTACGCTAAAAATATACAATGGCCCATATATTTATTCAATTAATATCAAGAAACAGTTAAAAATTGTGTGACTTACTACGGAAGAATGTTCAATCAGTCCACGTTTTCTTATGCTCTTGAACCCAAACCCTAGCTCTAATACTAAATTAAGTTTTTTGAATACTTGTAATAACGAACGTATCCGACAAGATTTGATATGACAATAATTGCTCCTGTGTAATAAAAACGATTTACAAAGGCAAATGAACTCTATATTTTGGCTCTTACTACTAACCTCGACTTACTGCTGTGAAGTAGTTACGAATACATACTTTTTGAGGGGTATAATGAGTATTATCCGATTTATTTGGAGTGACTTCTGACAGCTGGGATGCGGTTATCGGATCGGGAAATTCAATACCAAAAACTACGTCCTAACTAAGCTCCCAATTGAATAACTGCGTCCCAGCTGATCAAACATCAGAAGTCACTATAATTCAATCGGAGTACAGAATTTTTAATGGAGCTAAAATTGGAACAAAGTGAAGAATGAATAATAGACTAAAGGAAATTTGTCGTGCACAGTTTTACCAGCGACTGTCATTAATAAATTTGTACATTACGAGAATACGGGGAAGAAGAAAACATCAAGGTTGTCAGCTTTTACTGCTCATCAGAATTCAATCCGATATAATGAACATATAAGAGTCACCCATTGAACACTTTTTATTGGGAAATTCTCAGTTTTGTCCAGAGGCAAAACAAATTACCAAGGACCATAAATGCTATAATACATGCATATATTACTTATTGATAATTATTCAATTCCAATGAAAAGTTAAAATTCACATTTCATTTCTGTGAACGGAGAAAATGTTACATTATTCTCATTTTATGTAAACCACAAATTAATGGTTAATTAAATTTCAAATTTTCAATAACGAAAAGTTAAACTGAAGTACCTAAATTCGTTATCCCCCTATTGAAGTAAAACACGAGTATAATATTATAGTGATAATATTTCATCAACGAAAAAACGGGCTACTTTGGCCCTGCGGTCCCCCTTTGTCCCAAAGAAAAGTAGTCGTGCTACAGAATAGCACAGACTTTCTCGCACTAGTTAATTTTCTCAATGCCACATACTTTTGCCAGCAAATCGCCGCATCAATCGCCGCCCAAAGAACATTTTTTGACGTTTTCTCAATTTTTCGGTTTACTAATTGTAGAACCGAAATATTACGTTAAGAATATTAAAGAAGGGTAAAACCTCGTCATAAATGCGAATTTTTATTGAAGAATTTGGGACAGTTTTTAAGAAAATGGCGTTAACAGTTACGTAAATGTTGGCGTAAAATGGCGTTAACAGTTACGTAAATTTGAAACTTTTTTACGGAAAATTTTTGAGTTTTCGAAAAACTTCATTGGACGTCAATTGACCAGTTAGACTCGCAAATGCAATAGTGTTTACAATTCGCTGGAAATGTGCATATTAACGGCGTAAGAGATATTTACAAAAAAAATTGTGTAATTTTTGAAAAACCAAAAGAATAACCCAAAATGAAGTTTATGTCATATTAAACAGTACAATAAGCATTATCCGTTGGAATAGTTTGAAGGAAATTGTTTTGAGAAAACGTTGTTTGAGCGTTTCTTAAAATGCGGAACATTGAGCTCATTTTCACAGAAAACTGTTGAGTGTTCCAGAACTTTATATGACAATATTTAAAGCACGTATACTCATAATTACCATAATGTGAACAAATGTTCGCTGATATTAACGACGTGAGGGACAAATAATTTTATTTAAATTTTTCAAAAAGCAAATGAATAGGGCAATATGTCATTTATTTCATCTCATAGAGTACATTTAGCACTATCCGTATCGAAAGTTGAAAGAAGAAAATTGGAGTCCTTTCCGAGAAAATATTGTTTTTGTTATTTTTAAAAATTGCACAAATTGCAATATTGCGCGAAAATTCCTAAAATTTAAAAAAAAGTACATGACAATGAAATAACTAATAATGGACAACAAGTTTCATTTGAAGGAAAAATCTCTATCTTTAATTTTGTAGTTGTAGAAAGTGCCCGAAAAAATAGAAACGTTTGAAATGATGACAGAGTTAGTGTCAGTGGGAAATGAATTAATAGTGAAAATCGGACTTATGCCACTTTTATAAGTGTATTTTACTCTACTCTTACATAATATTTAAAGAAAAAATTTGAAATCATTTTCGAGAAAATTTTGAAAACGTTCGGGGTCTTCATGTATAGTACCCCCAAATTTTGAAGAAAGTTTTTCAAAATCGCAACGCCTCGTGTCAAGCCATATCGATCAGCGAATATCCATTTTGGAAAAAATCCTCGGTATAGATGCTAGTGGGGATCACCACAGACGGACAGGCAGGCAGAGACAGACGGACGGACAGACAGGAACGTTTGAGAAAAAAAACTTTTTCGGTATCAGGGGGCCCCAAAACGTGTATTTCCGTTGAAACCTCGAAATCGATTTTCCACAGCATTACATAAGTTTCTCAATACAAGGTATATTACTCCGTATATTCGTACGTATACGAGAAAGTAAAAATGACTGAACCGTACGTGCAAGCAGCTTCAGGACCTTATAAAATGACGATCCCACACCCCTCACCAATTGTGAAGAAAGCCTACTGTAACAATCGCCTCTATGTTTGGGACAAAGTAACCTGTAACTGGAACAAAGTTAACCATTTTAGGGAAATTCTATATAAAGAAATTATCAGTTATATAAGTTTAGGTAATATTAAGTTTTACGTGAATAAAATACACAGGAGCAGGAAAAAATATTTTATGCGAATATCTTAAGTACCGTAACCAATGCTGGGATCCGAAACTATCCTTAGCATTCTTCTGGGGTTTCGCTTTAAAATGGAGGGGAGAAGTGTTTAAGATACACGTGATGTTTAGCGATGAATAATCAATTTGAAAATAACTCAATTACGTAAAAAGAAGAAAATGGCTACGGAGTTTCGAATGGCCTCATACCGAAGAGTTCAGTCGGGAAGGAAAGCTCTCCAGAATGATTTCCAAGCAAAAGTCTTACATAAACCTAAAAACTTCCCAAGGACTACACCAAAGACTTATCTCATACCTTCAAGAGTCTTACAGAATACAATTCTGGACAATGCTTTGAGTTGAAAGCATCAGCCTCTATACACACGCACTACCAGGCGAATACGTTGCGAAAATATATTATCATCACGACTCAAACTTTGTTAACATTTATCTTCTAAGTGACGCATCGTTGTGTTACCAATACAAATATATTCATGATTGTTGGTAGCGAATATATTATATATTTTTTGACGTTTTCAGCCCATTTTAGATCATATTAAAACTCGGGGTCATTATATTATTATAATATACTTATACTCTTCTTTTATTTTAAAGCATTTTCATATATTGTGGGTCACAACTAATTTTTGCCAATTTACACTTTTCATTGATTTTTACTTCCTGTTTATTACGTACTTGGGTAGTAAAACAGTAGAGAATTAGTAATTTTTTCGATAGAAAAACTAACATTGTGGATCTCTGATATCCAACTAGTGAAGCTAAAACAGCAGGGACTTTCTCGCCGACGCAGGGGCTTTCTCGCAGACGAAAGGACAGACGGACAGGCGGCGGAAAGACGGACAGACGGAAAGACAGACGGACAGATGGACACAAGGAGACGGAGAGACAGAAAGAGACGGACAGAAGGAGAGACGGACAGAAGGACCGCTCTTCCGTCCGTCCGCCCTTACGTCCGTCCGCCCTTACGTCCGTCCGCCCTTACGTCCGTCCGCCCTTACGTCCGTCCGCCCTTACGTCCGTCCGCCCTTACGTCCGTCCGCCCTTACGTCCGTCCGTCCTTACGTCCGTCCGCCCTTACGTCCGTCCGCCCTTACGTCCGTCCGCCCTTACGTCCGTCCACCCTTACGTCCGTCCGCCCTTACGTCCGTCCGCCCTTACGTCCGTCCGCCCTTACGTCCGTCCGCCCTTACGTCCGTCCGCCCTTACGTCCGTCCGCCCTTACGTCCGTCCGCCCTTACGTCCGTCCGCCCTTACGTCCGTCCGTCCGCCTCCGTCTGCCTGTTTCCGTCTGCCCGTCTCCGTCCGTCTGTCTGTCTGTCAGTACGGCTGTCCGTCCGCATGACTCTCAGACTGTCGTTTTGTCTGTGTCCGTTTCTCTCTCCATCTCTGTCAGTCTGTTTCCGTCTGTCTGTCCATCTATCTGTCCAAATGTCTGTCCAACTGGCGGCCCACCTGTCTGTCTTTGGTTAACACTACCTTCTAAACCATTCAGACTTTTTTCTCCAAAACTGACATTCGTTGATCGATCTGGTCCAATACGAGGCGCTGTGAATTTGAAATGGATATTTTGATTTTAGGGGGCATATTACACGAAACCTCATAATTTTCTTAGAAATTGTTCCATTTCTTTGTTAATTTTTTTCTCTTGGATAGAACTAAGAACGCTTAAAAGAATTTTATATCACTATTGTCACTATTTCGTTCAACTCTGAATATTCTAAAAGCCAAAAGTTCAAAATTTATTCCGCGTCTTCTCACAATTTTTTTATTGAAAATAGACATTTCGGCCGTAAAGAAATACATTTTCTTCCAAGATCAATCTTTAAATAAGGTAATGTAGAATTTTTAAAAATATATAAGGAATCCTGCGAGAAATACAGGTAATGTTAAAACTCACATTTTCTGGAAAACGGATCTATAATTTTATTTTTTTTGAAGAGAATTAAGTACGCTGATATAAATTGTATTTCACTGAACTTACAGTATTTTATAATTTATTTTTTGAATACATAGATTTCATTAAGAAAATCTTAATGAAACCTCTTGTTTAAAATTAGATATTGAAATACTGTCAATAAAAATAGTTGAATTTTCAAAAATTGCACCTTGTTCCTTACACT